>JARHVA010000444.1:5295000-5460459 GCA_037957365.1 Torreya grandis
CTGAATCATTTTTATAAGCTAAGAATGATAGATATTATGTTTAATGGGAAAAGGCCATGAAAGTAGAATTGGATGCCTTGAAACACAATAAAACATGGGAATTGGTGGATTTGCCACTTGATAAGAAAAAACTAAAAAATAAATGGGTTTTCCATTTAAAATAAGATGAGTGGGAAGAAAAAATATAAATCAAGGCTCGTTGTTAAAGGTTTTACATAGAAGGCTGGAATTGATTGCTCAGAGATATTTTATCCTATTTCCAAAATTACCTCAATAAAAATTGTATTAAGTATTATTGCCTCTAATGATCATCACTTAGAATAGATAGATGTGAAGACATCATTCTTACATGGAGATTTATAAAAGGAAATATACATGAAGCAACTAGAAGGTTTTTAGGTAAAGGGGAAAGAAATAAAGGTTTTTAAATTACTAAAAAGTTTATATGGTTTGAAATAGGCACCTAGGCAATGGTACCTAATGTTTGATAATTTCATGTTGGAGCATGGATATGCTCATACTCGTAGTGTTCATTATGTTTACAGTAAGAAATTTGAAAATGGTGAATTCATTATTATTCTTCTTTATGTTGATGACATGTTATTGTGTGGAGATAACATGCAGAGAATAAGTGAATTAAAGAAATTACTTTCTTCAGAGTTTGTCATGAAGGATCTTAGACTAGCCAAAAAAATTCTTGAAGTGAGAATTGACAGAGATAGATTAGGTAAGAAACTTAATTTAACTCAATTTGAATATATTAAAAAGGTGTTGTTAATATTAGGTATGCAAAATTGTAAATTTATTTCTACACCTTTAGCTAGCCACTTAAAATTGAGTAAGACACAGTCTCCTAAGTCACAAGAGGAGAAAGATTATAGGGTAAAAGTGTCATATGCTTTAGCTATGGGAATTTTAATGTATGCTATGATTTTCACTCATCCAGACATATCCCAAGCAATGGGAGTAGTGAGTAGGTTCATGAGTAACCCTGGTAAGCAACATTGGTTAGCAGTTTAGTGGATTTTAAAATATTTATGTGGAACCTCTAGTATGTGTTTATGTTTTGAAGGTTCTAAAGTGGGTTGCAAGGTTTTGTGGACAGTGACATGGAATGCGATTTAGATGGTATAAGGTCTACCACTAGCTATTTTTTCATAGTTGGAGGTACTGGAGTCTCATGGGTTTCTAAGATGCAAAAAGTTATTGTACTTTTTAACACTGAGGCTAAATACATTGCTTGCATTAAATCAAGTAAAGAGTTGTTATGGTTAAGAAGATTTTTAGAGGAGTTGGGAGTTAAGAAAGATGGGTACACTCTATATTTTGATAGCTAAAGTGTTATTCACTTGGTTAAAATATCTTCTTTTCATAGCAAGACAAGCATATAGAGCTTTGTTACCACTTCATATGTATACTTTTGGAAAGTGGGTAGTTTAATCTCGAGAAGATTAACTCAAAGGAGAATCATGTAGATATGCTTACTAAGGTAATTACAATAGTGAGGTTGAGGTCACACTCAACTTCTATGGGACTTCAAGCATAAGCTTAAAGAAGAAGAAACTAGTTGTTTTGAGTTTAAATGAGAGGTTGCAGCAGTTGGTGTTGTGGCCTTATGTCTCCAAGTGGGAGATTGTTGGATATGTGGAAACATAATGCATCATCTTAATTTCACAAAAAAGCCTAAAACCTATACTTCCTATGAACAACCTGTACAAGAAACTTGTAGTTACTATATATCCTATAGAAGAAACTTGCAGTTATTTTGGGTACCCTATAGATGAAACTTGTAGTGACTATGGGCACCCTATAGAAGAAACCTATAGTTTCTATGGGCAACCTATAGGTGAATCCTATAGTGGATGTAGGCAACTTGTAGCTGAAAACCTACAATTACTGTGGGCAACCTATAGGTGAAGACTATAGTTATTATGGGTAACCTATATGTGAAAACCTACAGTTGCTATGGGTAACCTATAGGTGAAGGCCATAGTTACTATGATCAACCTAAAAATAGAAAGCCTAAAATTTGAATGGTGCTATGGGATTCTATATATAATTGATGTTATAAATTGACATGAATAGTTTAATGTCAAATTTCAGTCCTAATGCTATGAATTGATGTAAGAACTATGTGGTCATGGTTACATTGGCCACAGATCTCTATTGGTAGGGTCATGAAGGTCTAGTGTTTATGATGATCTTGTATGCATTGATTAAATGCATGAGAAACTTGAGGATGGTCAGATGATGATTTGTCAATAGATCGTGCATCACTTTCATAGTCGTATGACTATTTAAAGTAGTTTATTTTTTAATATCTATAAAATATTATAACCATAGGAAGTTTTAATAGATTTTTACTCCCTTATTATGTAAGGAAGTTGTAACAAATTGTAAGATATTTGTGCTTCCTTATTTTGAAAGAAATTTGTAATATATTGTAACTGTAGGAAGTTAGAACATATTTTGTACTTTCTTATTTTTAGTGATCATCCCTTTAAAAGTGGGAAAAGAGGTAGAACAATTTTGTAGAAGTGAATTGTAGATGAAATATGAATGGATTTTTTTAGTAATTGACATAAAGAGAAAATTATCTTCAGACAAAGGTGTTGCCAGAGTGCTCTAATATAGAGACTGAGGGGAAAAAGTGCTGCGTACTTGTATAAATTCTTTTGGAAGTTTAAATAGAAGAATTGCTAAGTTTCTTAGTGGACGTATCCCAACATTTGGGTGAACCACATTAAATATTGTGTTAGTATTTTTGTATGTTATTTTTCAACATCTCTTATTTCTCTATTTTCTATGTGTATTTATTATTCCATATATATTTGTTTAACTTACAAGTTCATGTTTAGATTATTTTTAATATGTGGGTTACAAAGTAGATTTTGATACAGATTTGCAAACTTAATTATTTTGATCTGGGTAATTGAGTAATACTATATGTAATAAAATCTTGAAATTTTCTATATTTAACCTAACAATTTTATGTTCCCTATGATAATGGTGACTTCATTAGGCTTCATGAAGACACTATTTAGTTAGCATAAGCATGGTGGATGTTTGGTTTGAGGGGGAGATATTAATGTTGTTGACTGATCTTGATCTATTTTGAGAATTGGACTTATTTTCTATGTTCATCTCAAGGAGGTATGCATGGAGTAAGGGGCAACATGCCTCTGTGATGCTTCATATTCTATGCTACAATAAGGTATGGTTCCAAATGGTATTTTGTGGAAGACATTTTTTCATTAATGTCAAAGGGGGGAGATTTCAATAAGGAATATTGAGCAAACTAGGGGAGATGAGAGTGATCAGTTTGAAAAAAGTTTTTCTATCAATGACAAAGGGTAGTTTGTTGAGAAGTGTTGTCATTGATGTCATTTAATATCAAGGTTGATGTCATTGATGTCAAGGTACTCTGGTGAAGATACATGGTGAGTGGTCTATAATATATGAACCATGTGATAAGATATAATTTGAAAGAAACCTAATGATTCTTTTGAGGTTGATTCAGGCTAAGGTAAGCATATTTTTAAGTATTAGTTCTAGAAGTACAAGGTATCTTGAGAAGCCTAGTCCTAAAAAGCATAGTCATATCATGAGAATGTACATGATGATAATGAAGAGGTTTATGTAGAGGTATGACATGGTTTGAGAAGCATGAAATACATATGATAAAGGTGTATAAGTATTAATGAGTGTTTTATGCTAGTTTTCAAGTTTCAAGAACTTGAAAATCGTAGTCATGGTACTAGTCATAACATGAAGAGACATTGTGAAACGGTATGAGTATGATGGCTTGATAAAGTGAAAAAAATAGGTATGAATGGATGCTTGAGGATGATTGAGCATGCATATGAGGTATCAGATCACTCAAAAGAGATTTAATGTGAGTCTATAAAGGTAGGACCTACAGACCTAGTATGCATCTAGACCTCCTCTAGACCCTGCTTCGCTTAATGAGGCATCATGATATGTTTTCAAGGAATGTGAATGATGTTTTAAATTATTTAAGCATGTGATAATTTTATTGAGTTTGTATATTAGGTTTAAGATCTTGGATAGTGGTTAGAATTTTAGTTTCAAGGCCTAATATGACTTGTAGGTCAAAGCCTAGAAAGCATAGCAAGAGAGAGAGAACATTGCCGAATAGGGTATGAGGATTTTTTCCCTGGTAAATTATGGATTGTGAGTATTTTTAGAGGTATTTCATGTTTTTTCAAGTATGTTGGCCAATTTTTAGGTAAAAAATTCAAGGTTACGGAAAGAAAAAGTGTTTTGAGGTGTCTCATGTGCATAGAATGAAGGGTTCTCAACTCTTAAAAAACTTTAAAGTATTCATTGGCATGTGTAAAATATACATGATAAAATAATATATTCATTTTATATGGGGAAGGGTCCTAGCTCAAAATTATAGGCATTATTTTTTTAAATGAGGGGCTAAACTTTATAAATGATCGTTAAGATTGGAAGATGGTTTAAACCCTCAAAGAACCCTAATAATGACCCAATATGAAATAAGTTATTATAAAGTTCCTAGAATTGTTTGGTATGGTTAGTTAATTTATTTTAGGTTTATTCAAATCTCCTAGGAATCTCTAGGTGTGACTTATTTTTATGGTGAGTGAGTGGAGCCTGTAAGAAAGGCCCTATTTCTTAGAGATTTTCTATAGTAGTCAAAGTTTCTAAGTCAAAGTTACTAAAAGGATGGTGGAAAAATATTGAGACTTTTATTTTATTTACATGTTTTTTGATCAGGTTTTATCACGTAGGGGTGTTAAACCAGTCATACAAGTTGACTTATCACTAACAGGCCTATTGGGGCAAATAGTGAAAAAACTAGGAAGAAGTGAGAAGTTGATTAAGGATATGCTAACATGGAATAGGGATGAATCCAATTACATGGATATGTTTTTAAATAATTTTAATACATGATAATGTTGGATATATAATTTTTTTTGGTCAGTGGATATGATGAAAATGTTGCTCACAAGTTGACCTTTCTAGTGTAGATGAGACAAGGAAGATCCAAGTTCAAGAGATTAGTTTGAAAGACCAATATTTCCATTTGAAAATGTTAAATTTAAATATAAAAATTATCTAATGATATCATAAGATTATAAAAATTCATTATAATTCTTTAAAAGTTTTTATATAGGTGTTGAAGGTTATTTTCACCATGACTATGCTTTAAGGCAAACTGACAATTCTACGTAGTAAGTTGCAATGATGAGTTTGAGGCTCTGTGTCTTGAGTTCAAGTATAAAATACACATGATGTTTTTTGATACTTTAGTTACGTATCCATGATTTTCATAAGTTTTTTTTAATATTAAAATTAGTGAAAATGTTGAAGTCAAAATGGCTTGTTTGGTTGTGTAAGGTCTGTGAGAGAGAAGGTCAACAATTTGGTTTGCAAGACCAATAATTGACATTAAATATTATGATATTATTATTCAAGGTTAATATAAGGATGTTTTAGGATAATATTAATACATTATAATTATTCTTTTAGGTGTTGAGGATCAAGTTTCCATGACTTTGTTTTGAGTTTAGATGGAAGTTTTGAGTGGGGTACTTGCAGAGAAGGATTTGAGTCCTTTTACCTTGAGTTGAAGTACAAAATATATGGTGATGAACTTGAGGTCATGTAGCTTATATATATGATATTTTTCAATGGTTTCTTGGAAAAATTATGTTTTTGATTTAATTATTCAAGATAGACTTTCTGAGTATGCATAGGACTAATATGAACACTACTAATGGTGTGATCCAAGTAGTGGTTCGAGATAAAATGAGTTATAAAAACTATATTAAATTATCATGGATATATTTTAGTGTTTTATGATGTTTTTCTACCATTTTAGGTGTTTAAAATTTATCCAATGGAGTCAAAATGTAATGTGTCCTAAATAGACCTAATAGGATTAGGCCTTCATGAGACCTAAAGGTGAGATAAGGCCTAATTGAGATAGGTAAAACCTAAAGGGGATAAAAGAACATTTTATCCATGTATATGATATTTCATAAGATCCATTCCATGGCAAACCTAATATGGTAAGAGTGTTTGTATGAATAATGAGGATATGAATAAGAGACTTGTATATACTAGGCAATTTTAGGCTTATTAAAGTGTGAAGAGAATATGTGAATGAAATATAGCATATAACATTGGTAAGTAGAAGAAGGTATTTTAGACCATAATAATCTCATATAGGAACTATGATTAAGTTTTTATATAGATTTTGTATATGAAAATAAAGGTCATATGACCTAATCAAGACAAAAAGAGGGCTAGTTGAGAGAAGGATAAAAGGTAGTTTGAGAGGGATAAGAGTGTGAAGAGTTGAATAAGTGGTCATAATTTTAGTTGTTTGAGAAATAGGATGTCCTATAGGTGATCAAATCTATCATGTGGTTGATTTGGTGATGAGTCATCTAGGGCGGGGGGGGGGGGGGGTGCCTCATTACAAGTGGATGTTTGTGAAAGCCTAACAGAGTTAGTGCTTAGCTATTTGGGGTTGGTGCTCCATGTGAAGTGGGTGATTCACTAAATTTGATGTTGGTATTATAGGATTATAGTCCATTTTTAGATATCAATGGGTTTTATTCCACTTCAAGGTTTCATAAATATATGGTGGGTTGACTTGTGAAATCTTGTTTCATGCTTGTGTAGTTGATTGCCTATACATTGCCTGATTTATATGTTGATGTTTGCTTAAGTGGAATTGATAATAAATTATTTGAATACTGATTCACCCACCATCTTAGTCATTTTTATTCCAACACCTAGTCTTGTATATATAAAATTATGTATGCTATATGATTTTAAATGAAGACAAGTATATATTCCATACACCTATCATAATTATGTATAAACCAATGTAAACAGAGTTCATTCAAAAATCACAACCTTAAGACACACACACACACACACACACACACACACACACACACACACACACACACACATTTGTATACAAAAATGTAGTTATATACACACACACACACACACACATATTTGTATACAAAAACATAGTTATATATATATATCATCATCATCATCATCAACCATTAATATGAGTGTATACATACATACATACATATATGTATATGTATATATCTTCACAATCAATTTATTTTTATAATCATATATTACATCTATTCCCAAAAACTCAATTAGGATTATACATAGTCAAATCCCTCATACAAAACATAATTCAATATAATTTAGTGCCCTAAAGTATATATGACCTAACTAGTTTGACAACAAAACTTAGTCAATGATCTAGTCCAAATACCCTTTAAAATAAATAATCACTCAATAAATTCACAGGGAATTATGAATTGAAAAATGGATTAATATAGATCTTTCATAGAGCCATTATAACCATGTCAAAAATTCTAAAGCTCTATCCATTCCACTAGGTCTACCCTGGGTTGGATGTAGGGTTTTATGGATTGCCAAGCCATCCACAGGGCCCTACATAAGACCCCTTTTTTTAATAATTTCAAAAACAAATGAAAACCCAATAAAACATTTAAAATTACATTTAAACAATACATCAAACATAACATAATAAATTAAAATACAAAACTAACCTATGAATGATGATTATAATGCCAAGAAAGCTGAATCTATCTTCTTTACTTATCTTTAGTACCCTTTTTTCTCTTTTTTCCTACTGCACTCCTGCAAATAGTGTCCTCATAGGCATCCTTACCTTCTCTTATTATTTTCCATCCCCTTACTTTTTATGAAGTTCTCCTCTATTATTGACAAATAAAACTGACTAAAAATATGCATGCCACAAATAACTCAACAGAACTCCACTAAACCACAATAGTCCACCATTTCTGATGCAACTAAACTTACAAACTCATATAAATGTTTGATACAAATTATTTTTAACACAAGTCAATGAGAGATTATAAACCCTAATCATCTCAAAACTTCTCAATGATAGTTTTAATGATAATTATACAATCCTTAATATTATCCATGTCTTTTAACTTTATCAAAAACTAACATTGACTTCCCATAACCCATACAAATCAACTAACAACAAGTCACAAACATTATAATTCAATGCAATGTTTACAATTGACAAGTTTATATATCATGATTACTAAATGATAAGGTAATATATCATATGACTTTAAAATACTATTGACTATGTTATCAAGTCATCCAATTAATCAAACAAAATAGATTTGACTTAGAAATAGAAGTTAACTCCCTAGGTTAAATAAATAATCATAGACTTTAGAAAATTTTGATAAGCACAATGATATTGGTATAATTATTAAACAATGAAATTATCTATAACAGTTTGCATAGTATTCTATTTATTGTCTAAGAAATATACTTAAGTTAATAATATTAACTTAATTCTATCATGCCAACTGAAATCATCCATTAATGCCTAAAAAGAATGTATAACTTATTAATGTCTTATTATAGGTTATGCAATTGTTATAATTGTAATAATAAATATAACATAATTAGGGACTATAAATTGATTGAGCTAAGAATATAGTTTATAAAAACACTCAGCTATGTACAATACAACCATTTAGTTATTATAAAAAAATGGTAAGTCACATTAAAACATGAGCATGTTCATTCAGTCAACCCAATAATAACTTTAATAGTTAATTAATGTAGTGAAAACTAGATTAGTGAAATTATGAAATCAAATCAATAGGATCATAAAATAAAAAAATATCATAGTAAACATAAACACCAAAAAACAAAACATAGTATTGACTATATAACTCACACAAATAATCATAAAACATATTATTCTACTATGGTGTGTGTATGGGTTTCTAGTTTTTCTCTCTGTCATCTCCCAACATCTCCATCTACACCATCCTCTTTGATAATGTTCTCCCTCCATCATACTTCGAGGGATGGATCTGTCCTACATCCACCTCACAACAATGAACATAGTTATCCTGAAACATCACTATATCCATAAAATACTACTACATAACTAACAAACATGATCATAATATATATAATATAAAATTACAACTATCTCATACCAAATCAATCATGTAAAATAATCAACATATAATTGTCCCATAATCATCATATGACATAAAGCTTAATCAAATAGTAGTTAATCAACTAACAACCATAATAATCCATAGATCAAATAAGTTATCAACTTAGAGAGAAATCAAGATGTGACATCCTTCCCCCCTAAAGTTGGTTATCAACCTAATGACATGTATTCAAACACAAGTTATGAATTTAAAATGTTATTGAATAGAAAATAAAATAATATGCAACAATAAATCAAGCAAACAAATGTGGAAACAACCTATAAAAATCATCATATTCCTCCTAAGTGGTATTATCTTTAGAATACTGGTCCCACTAGATGTTGCATTGTGATACTTATTTATTACTCAAACTGAGTTTGTGAGTGTCAATTATTTTTATTGGATCTACCATGACCACCCTAGATCTAGAGCCTATAAATCATTCCAATCCAACACATGTAAATGATCAACAACATAATTTTTAAGATAAGACACATGAAAGACATCATGTAAAATAACTAGAGCTGGTGTCAGTACAAGCCTATAAATTATAGGATTGACCACTTTCAAAACCTTAAATGGTCCCAAATATCTCAATGAAAGTTTGACTGACTTCTTGAATTTAATTGATCTCTTTTGAGGCTTAACCTAGATAAAAATTTATCACCTATATAAATTTACCTTGTTTTTCCCTTCAGATTAGCATAACTTTTTTGTTTATCATTGGCCTCAGCCAACCTCTACATGATTATACTAACTTTCTATTCTATTTATAAAAGCATCTTAGTTCTAAAGAATACCTTTCCTTTTAACCTATCCCAACTAATTGGGGTTTTATACCTCCTTTCATATAATGGATCAAATGGATCCATATTCAATGTTGATTAGTATGAGTTATATTAATCAAACTCAACCAATGGAAGGTATTACTACCACTTTTATTACTATTCCATGTAATACATACAAAGGAGATATTCGAAAATCTAGTTAACTTGCTTTATCTGTCCATAAGTTTGTGGGTGATAAGTAGTGTTGAAATTCAACTATGTACCTAGAGTTGAATTTAGAGTCAACCAAAATCTAGAAGTCATCCTTGAATATCAATATAAAATGATGTTATATGGAAAACCATTTAATTAATACACCTCTTTATTTTGATCGTACCATTGTACCATAATAAACCATCACTCTCTATCTTGTATCTTTTATACCTAGGATTCTAAGTATTCTCAGATAATGCTTTCTTGACCTAATCATAGAATTTAGCTCTTGGTCAAAATTTGATTACCTGATCTCATAAAGTACTCTTGATAGTAGCCATGGTTACTATGTACCTTCTATAGCTTAGAGCATCAACTACTATGTTCTCCTTTCCTTTGATATAATTAATTTCAAAATCATAATTAGATAATAATTATAACCATCATCTCTGATGATCATTTAGGTTTAGTTGGGTGAAGATGTACTTGAGTCCCAAGTTACAATCTTGAGCTCAAATAGTTTCCCCAATAGATAATGCCTATAAACTTGTAAGGAATGAACAATTGTCACAAGTTCCAAATCACAAGGAGAATAATTCACCTCATATGGCTTCATTTTCCTATACTCATTTGATACAAATGAGATATCCTACATTAAAAATCCTCTAAGTGCATCCCTAGATGGATCAGTGATCATTGAGAATTAACCATTATGATCATGAACTCTTAGCACTAGTGTTAATGTAAGGATCCTTTTTAGCTCCTAAAAATATATCTCACACTTGTCTGACCATATAAAAATCTAAGTTTTCTACTGAAGAGAGGTAATTGGAGTAATTTTCTTAAATAAAATTGAAATGAATTTTATGTAATAGCTCGCTAATCCCATGAATCTCTATTTGCATGCATATTCTTTAGCACTAGCCATTCCATTATGTCTCGTATATTCACTGGATCTACTAAAATACCATATATGGAGATAATATATCCCAAATACTACACTTTATTTTGAAAAAATGCACACTTAGACAAATTTCCATATAACCTATGCTTTCATAAATTCTACAAAACCAATTCTAGATGCTATAGCTGCTCTTTATCGTCCTTGGAATAAATTACGATGTCATAAATAAAAACTAAAATAAAACAATCTAGATAAACCTTGAACACACTATTCATAAGATTAATAAATACTTTCAGAGCATTTTCAATCCAAATTATAGCATTTTGAACTTGTAGTGCCCATAGTGAGTTATGAATGTTATTTTTGGAATATCCTCATCACAAATTCTCAACTGAGGATACCCTAATCTAAGATCAATTTAAAAAAATATTATTTACCCTCACATTTGATCAAATAATTCCTCAATGCATGGAAACACATATATGTTCTTATTCATCACTTTGTTCAACATCATGCAATCTATAAACATGCAAAGACTACCATCATTCTTTTTAAAGAAGACAACTGGTGTACCCTCATGGTGACATACTTGGTAGAATCAACAATTTTGATAATAAATCCTGAAGTTATGCCTTTAACTTAACCAATTCAATGGTTTTCATTATTTATAATTCCTTAGACTATGGTTATGATCTAGGTATGATATTAATCAAGAAATCAAACTTGCACTTGGGTGGAAATCCTAGTAATTTTTATAGAAACACATCCTTAAAATTATTTAGAAAAAGATATTCATCGATAGATAGTTACTTAGATTCTTCCATATCATTTATCTTAAAGATAAATGCATGACATCCCTTTCTTTGAGGTTTCATAAGTTGAATGGTATAAATCTTCCTTAGTTTCAGCTACATTTTCTCATGCTAAAGTTGTGTCTAATTTATAAAATCATCTTTACACTTAACCTTATTTAGATAAAAATCAACCTTAGATTTATGATTTGTAATCCAATTGACTCCTAGGATCAAATCATATGACCCTAACAGTGTAGAAAAAAATCCACTATTATAGTAAATTCAAGTAACCTTATCTCTATTTTGACTAAACACTTATCAACTTTGACCTTAGGCTCATTCCTATACTATACCAACCATGCATTTATGATAACTATAAATTTTATAGATAATTTGATAAGCATTTTAAAATTAATTAAACATTTTGTAGCTCCTATGTCAATCAAAATAGATACTAAATGATAAAAAAAAAAACCCAATAGTTCTATGGGCAAAGCTTGATACTTATCCTAATGATTGTCAATAGCTACATGAATCTATTGCTAGAATTTACCCTACTAAGGATCAAAATGCTTATTATATGAATTATCCTAAGGACATTCTATAGTATAATGGTCACCTTCACAAATGAAGTAACCTCCAACTAGTCCTTTCTTGTTAGATTGTTGGTTTCCCTTGAAACTACCCTTTAAACCATTATCAGGTTTCTTATTCCTTAAACTAGTGTTGAACTTGGCATTCTATTTATCATATTGACTCTTGGAGTCTCCACTCCTCTACTTCCAATTTTTCTATTTAAAATTTGGTTTATAACTTTTAAACTTATTTTTAAACTTATCTCTAACTTGGGCAAAAGATTTTAGTTTCTTTTCTTGCTTGACTACCTTCTCAAAAACTTGATCCATGGTAGATGGACTATGCACATCTACTTAGCAACCAATTTGGGTTTTTAATCCCATGATTAATTTCCTAATCTTAAATCTCTCATTTTATTGATACTAAGGTGCATATTTAAGGAACTTAGTGAATTTTTCCTAGTATTCATTCATTGTTTGGTCTCCTTGCTTAAGATTCTAAAAATCTATAAGCTTGTAACCAAAGTATAGCTATGGAATCCATCTTGACCTAAACAATGTCATAAACTATTCCAAAGTGATGGTGGTTGAGTTGAGGTTCATCTTGAGCTTCTTGTTTCCCACCAAGTTGCTACTTCACCAGTAAGATGATAAACTCCCTAGACTACTTTTATGACTTTAGAGTAATTCTAAAGCCATCTCCCAATATAATTCCATCCAACTTGGGTGGATTTACCTTTTTCATATTTCATTCCAACTCTGCAACTATTCATGCTCTCACATCATGCGGTACTTCCTCATGACTCTACTCTTGAGGATGTTACTAATCAGTAATATGCTCTCCAAGTTCTTCTTGATCATTATCATCTTCATATCCATTCACTTCATGTTCTAGGGCCATGATTTAGTCCCTAGTCTATTGTATGGTCACAAGGGTTTAATCTAACTTTGTAACTTGCTTAGTAGAGAACTTATTTGGATCACCAAGGTGATTGATATTTGAAGTACCCTCACCTCCTAGTCTAGTGCAAATAATTGTTCTTCCTTATTAATAGGAGAATAATTTTACATTAGTGGACACATTAAGTCCTAGAGTTTGAGCAGTAGCTCTGATACCACAATGTAACAACCCCAATGAGTTTTACTAGAATAGAGTAATTATTTTTTAATAATTTATTTACACATATTAATCTTACCTATTTCACCATGATAAATATAATTAAGTGATATTTAACTCACTACATTATTTTAATTAACCACAAGGTTTATATATTATCCACTTATCTAATGATCACCATGAAAATATATAAAAAATCATGAACAATGCTGAATAAATAATAAATATTGCATCTAATTCATTAAAGTAATAATATAATTTTAGGCATGATTGAAATAATAATATAAACATTGATGTATAATTACAATGAATAAATATTACATTTTGAGCAGTAAATAATATATCAAATAAATAATACATGATACAAAGCTCTATAGAGCATGAGTCTCCCTGACTAAAGTATAAATCTATAATATCAAGTGTAGGTTCTAGTGTAGTACTCCTACAGGGAGTGAGAGCATCATCTAAGTGATTTTCCATACCAACCATAGACCACAAATGCCTCATTCTATCTCCCAACAAGGAAATGCCCCTCTTTATGGATGGGTAAATAATGATAGTGTGGGTATCTAGAGTGAAAAAATAAAACTTGTGTGTTGTATACATCTAATACATGATGTGTATAATAAATAAATCCATTCTAACATGATATTATATAAATATGAAAACTATATCAACCTATGAAATGATAATGTTTATAAAAATTAATTTGGTCAAAGTTTTCAAATAGTTATGATCTCTAGGATTAGTCAATTTCATATACATCACTCAATTGGATCACACCTCATCTTGTATTGATGGTGCTAATGAAGCCAATGGAATACGTCCAATACTTATTTAGTGTCATAAATAGGAGATTTGGTTAAAATATATAATAATATAAAGACCAATAGATTTAATCAAAATATTCCCTATTAGTAGATATAAATATACTAAGTACCAAAATATCAAATACATACATTTAGTTTGTCAAATGCAATGAATCTAATATCATCTAGTATATTATATAATAATAAATATAATAAAAAATAGTCCTTAATATAAAGGTACCATCTAGGTAAGAAATATATCTAAACTTCTAGTTACCCATAATCACAAAGTAACTTATAATGATATCATCCAAAAAACAAACATTAAACACAGCTTATTAATTTGTTTATTTTCCACATATATAACAAAATCTAGTCATAAAATAACTCAATAAGATCTGTATTTAAATAATTAAATGCCTTATTTTACTCCTTTATCTAAACATTAAATATATAACAAACTACCCATTTTACCTTATTATAATAATAATGTATATAAGTATATCATAGTTATGTACACACACACACACACACACACACACACACACACACACACACACACACACACACACACACACACACACACACACACACACACACACATGCATGCACACACACACACACAATGATTTTTCATTCTTTGAGATGATGATTAAAGGGATACAAAACTGAAAAATGATGTGGTTAAGGATAAACTTTTAGATATAATTATTAGTGACATAAGTGAGTGGCATGGATTCCACCCATCTTATAAATTATTATGCTATGGAGATTACATGCTTATGGATATCAGAGGATGAAGGATTAATATTTCCAATGAGGTCTAGTCACCAAGTAAAAAAAGGCCATGGGATTGTGATGGGCTATAATTCCTGAAATGGAACATGTATTAAATCTCCATGTTTTTGGTAGGCTACACATTTATGAACATATTGGTAGGCATTATGATCCATGGTGGACCAAAAATAACCAATCTGAATAAGCATTTTGGCTAAAACCTTTTTACTAGCATGCATTCCACAAAGGTTATCATAGACCTCCTTGATTGCTGAAAGAGACTCATCTAATTTTAGACATCTTGAAAAATTACCTTCATAACCTCATTGATAGAGTGTGATACCAATGATGGTTTAATTATATGACTTTTGGATGAATGCTTATGGTGATAGTTAATATTGGGTGGAAGGATTTTATCATGAATATATGTATAAATGTATTGATACGAAGGAGGATTGGGATAAACAAATTCACACACTTTGTTAGATTCTATTTTTATAAGGGCATGTGATAATAGTTATACTAAGAAGTGATTTTATAGCATATCAGGGGTCATTTATATTATATATCTAAGAGTGGACATCAAATTAGCTGACTTAATACTACTCCTTGGTACTTTCTCAAATGATATGAATTGAAATTTTTGATTTAAGTTGTTAACCAACTATTTATAGGGGAGAAATTTATCATCCTTTTTTTGAAACTCATTATTAAGTTTTTAACTTATTAGTTAAGATTCATATTAGAATTGGATATGTTGGATATTCCATTGATAGAATAATTGAAGACCAAATATTAAGGCCTCATATTATATAATGTTATTGGATCATGGAAACTCAATCTTGAAAGCTTTTGGAATGAATTAACCTTGAGGAGTGGCAAAAAGGATACAAGATCTTAAACCATGAGTGGTGAAGGAACTATAAAAATATAACTTATAGGAGGGGGACTCTTTAGTTATCATGATAGATTCATTAGGAAATTTTGTTGCTAAAGGAACTAAATCAGACAAAGGAGCTTCTATTAATTGATGTATCAAGACCTATCATTTGATCACTTTTTGATTTTCATACTCAATGTAAAATTTACATAGGATAATTATTAATTTATCCATTCTTCTTGTGATGACAAATTTAGACAACATATATCAGAGAGGTTCTATATTTTGTATAAGCTTGACTTGATTATTGAACATGTAATTCCTAATCTTTTAAGAAGTAAAGCCAATATCTAGGCATGCTTTTTTTATGGGGGCATAGTTAAAATCATAGGAGACAAGAGTTATACTGAGGTAATAAATGGATCTTTCCTTTATATCTTCATTATGTTGTAATAATAGAGCTCCTATGGAATTTTGAGTGGCTGAGATATATAAGAGCAAATGTTTGCCTAGTTCTAGTGGTACAAGCACTAGAGGTTTCAAAAAGTATGGCTTAATATCCTAGAAAGATTTTTAACACTCTCAGCTCCACTAAAAATAAGATTCCTTCTTTAATATATCTATAAAGGGTTGAAATTTATCTACTAGTTGAGAGATGAAGTGATATATGGCCTATATTTTTCCTTCTATATTTTGGAGCTATTTTAGGTTCTTGGGTGGAGGTATTTTAGTAATAGTTTTGACTTTGGATGGAAAAAATTTGATGCCTTGTTAGGAGATAATGAATATTAATAAATTTTTAGGAGTGACCCAAAATACACACTTAGGTTTAAGGTGGACTTTGTATTCCATTAGTTTCTAAAGTATTCTCTAAAGAATGATTCATTGTTCAACTCATGTTCTAGACTTGCCCAATATAAAATTCACACAATATTCAACTATATCATGGATAATATCATGAAAGATGAAAATCATAGATATTTGGTATGTAGTGCTAGCATTTTTAAGTTATATGTATTTTATGGTTATAATAAAAAACTGAGTTGCACCATAAGACCATGGTAAAACTTAATTTACAACTCCATAAGAGATATCATTTCATACCTTGTAGTGGAAATAATGATCATGTCAATATTTGGTAGTGGAAAATAATTCTTAGGGAAAATCTTATTGATGTCCCTTAAATTAGTATATATGTATGTTCTTCTATTTGGTTTCCCAAAAGAGATGATGTTACATATCGAATGAGATTAGTCCATAGGTCAAATGAAACCAACTTATAAGAATGAATGTATCTCTCACTTAACTAGGAGGTCTACCTTTAGGTGTATATTTTGAATATATTGATCAATAGGTTTGTCATTTGGATAAATAACCAGATGGTGAACTACCAAGGCTAGATCAAGTCCTAGCATATCATACTAGAATGACATGAATATAATAATAAATTATTTGATAAGAGAAATGAGAATTTCCTTTTCCTCAAGAGTTAAGGTGACTCCAAGATTCATGATCCTAGGTTGGTATTTGGTGCTATTGTTAACATCAATTGTTTCTTCAACCAATGATGGAGATTGATCATATAAATATGTTGGAGGAGAAAGTAGTTAATACTCTTCAATTGTTTAGAAGATGTTTGAGAATTCTACTAATAGTTAATTATAAACTTCTTCTCCTTAGGACTAAGGGAATCACTAGATGAAAAATAAGAGTTTATATATTAGTTGGATATTCTTTGGATTCTTATGATTTAATTCTATTTATTGAGTCCACATGTTCTGAAAAATAGACTGAAGCTTAACTTCAAACACTTACTTTTGGTCACCTAATGGCATGTGGGATGGAGTTCCTATATATTTACTAATGTATTCATAATTTTGGAAAGTGTCAAAATATGGTTCTTCTTAATGATATTAGTTAATAAGGATAGGGTAGTGAAGTGAAAGGATAATAATGAATACATTAGTATTGGTGGATAAAATGATGGTATCTATTATTAGAGGTAAAATCACTGAGGAGGGGGGGGGAGAATCAATGAGCCCATATATTTAAAATTTAATTCTAGTCCTTCAAAATACTAACCAATAAACATCTATCAACTTGATCAAACAACATTAATAAGAGAGCTCAATCATTCAATGCATACACAAGATCAAACACATGATGCATAGTTCCTATGGGAAACCCTCATGTGGAATAAAACCCACTCTCAAGATTAAAACACAAATGGACTAATATCCTATGATAAATTAAAAATAAGATATTGGTCAGATAATTTTAACTAATAGACCTCAATCATATCCTCCTTGCCAAAGGTATTTAGTGAAACACTTATTTCACAAGGAACAACTACTCCTCAGGAAGACCACATCCTTTTGACCCTCCTTGGAATGCCTCCACCTTAGAAATTATTTATTCAACACCTGATTATGGATCTCCATTTTATATCCTCTACACAAACACTCTCTATCTCAAATAAGCCTCTCACATAGGCATGTCACAATATCTTTCCTTCTTTACTCAATCTATCCTCTTATACACACTCAAACCTCTTCACATATCCTAAATTTGAAAGATAACTATTATAAAATTAGGAACATGACCTAAAAGTCATATACATAGTTAAAAAACTATTCTACCCATTAACTCAACCAATAGGCACACTACGTATCCTTCACTCTATAACTCTCACATGTACTTTGCACTAGTTTCTCTCACATATAAGTGTAGAAACCAACACATTTGGTTTCACTATATCTAGATAAATCATGAATTTAAAAGATCAAAATATTTATTTGTCATCTAAAATACATTCCTTCACCCTAAAGCCATTTCACATGGGTGATACTTAAGCACAATCCAATTTCAAAAAGGCCTAAGTCATTTTTAGGTCCTATGGAGACCCATCCAGTTATTTGACATTTTTATGAACAAATAAATAACATAGGAAAACTTTAAAAAATAATGGACCCATTATAAATGATCTATAGGTCCCCCTTAAGTGTCAATCTCCATCAAATTACCCTTCTTCTTAAGCACAAAATTATTAAACAATATTTTGTGCACAAAGTCATTATGAACGAACACACAATCACCTTATAAGCCTTTATTCATAAAAAATATAATTGTTCAAAACTTAAAAATGCACAAAGAGTATCCTTATGGAATATATAACACTCCCTAATAGTCAATTCACCATAAAACATCAAAAAAACATCTATATAAGCTCAATTACTCTTCTTAGGTCACTTGCAAAATAAGAATGAATACATAGTCAACTTGGAACCTTAATATATTTAATTTTACACACTTAAAAATATTAAAATTAGGTTAATTATATGCACCATGGATTCCTCTTCATATTTTATTTTTACATCATGATAAAATTATATCTATATTTAAATATATAGCCCAAAGATCAGGCACCAATTTTTCTATTGTTAAATTTAAATATTTAAATGTCAATGGTCATAGCTAAACTTTGACCACTTTGATTGCATCTCGTGTTCTCACTAATTAGATAAATTACACACCATTGATCTTGTATTTAATTTTATGTATAGATTCCAATGCTCAAACATTATACATCATTCACTTTGACCTCATCTCATTCAATCTTATAATGTTGACTCCATGCACTCTATCGATCACTTCGAGATTGTCCTCTCTTTAACAATGCTATAAAACTATTGCTTTGACCTCTTGAATTTAATAAGAACCATTGATATATATATATATATATATATATATATATATATATATATATATATAAATATATAATATCTCATAATCATCATTTATCCTTGTAATAATCTCGATATTTATCTTTGTAGAGTGTTAAACATCATGTACTTGTCCTCCTCACTACTTCTTGACATCTTGAAGCAATGCACTTCATCAATCTTGCTGAAACTTTAACTAGTATAAAAATGATTATTAGCCACATTTATCCCATATATGAAGTTATTGTATGGTTTGATGAAGTAATGGATAAAAGGCTTAGAAATGAGTTCAACAATGTAAAATGGAGAAGATCCAAGCAGGTTTTCATGGTGCTGAATAGTTACAAGAATAGGTCCCAAAAATCCTAAGTTTATATTTATGAAATATTTCAACTTTTAGTTAGGTGTTAGAGCATTAAAAATTCCTTCATATAAATAATTCCACACAAATACCACAATAAAATTACAAGACATAATTCCCTCAGATAAATTATTTGACTTTATTTTGCTAAGTGTTGGAATTCTTCTAGGAGAATTATTTTGGGTTTTTTGGCTAAGTATTAGGAATTATTTCAAATATTTTATCTGAAACAAAACTCTTTAATGGTAATTTATTCAAGGAAAGTCCTCGACAAATGTTCAAAAGGGTATCTTTTAGGGAAATTGGTCCAAAAAACTTTTCCCAAAGTATCATTCTTTGACAAAGTGGACCAAGTAAAAATCCTAAGGGTCATTTATTTTGAGAAAATTGTCTAAACAATTTTTCCAATGGGTCATTCTTTAGTAAAGTGTCCTAATACAAAAATATAAAAGGGTCATTTTTTTGGAAAGTGATAAATACAAAAATATGAAAGACACTTTCAAAAGTTCTAAAGGGCACTTTTAGAAAGCCTGAAGGGTAATCTTGAGGGGTGAGGGGCCATTTCAAAAAGGCCAAAAGTCAATTCTATAGGGAAAGTATCCTTGACAAAAGTTATAAAAAAAGGTATAAGGGCATGAATTATTTTAGGAACATTGTTTCCAAAATTTGGCTAAGGAATGTATTTCTATTGGGTAAAATGTTCTATGACAATTTTCTCGATGACTAAATTCTTTCAAAAATTTTGTCTACATAAAAAAAACTAAGTACACAAATATTTCAAGAAAATTATCTGAGATAATTTCCTCGAGGATATATTTCTTTTAAAAACATTGTCCAAGACAATTTTTTTTAAGACCAAGACAAGAATTACTTTGGGGAAATTGTTTTTTAAAAATTTCCTCAAAGACCAATTTCTTTCATAAAAATTATTCAAGATAAATCTTGTAGATGAATTCTTTTAGACAAATTCTTTCAGCAAAGTTGATCCAATAGGGTGGTGATAGGGGAAAAAACATCAAATTAAAGATCAATAACCATCTATTAGACTCTAAATATTTATGATCACATAGACATCATCGATGTTCTCATGGATGTTAATTGATGGGTGCATGAATGCCAAATTCAAGTGATGAAATATAACCATTATAGTTTAAATATCTCAATGATAGGCATGTAGATGTCAAATACATTCATGAAGACATCAAATATAGGCATGTAAATGTCAATCTTAATACCTATGAAGTAGCCAATGTAATTTAAATGGTAGTATCCTATCGTACAAGTTTGTCAAGCTAAGATACACTGGTACACATTCACTAACAAGAAGATGGGCCTAGGCAGATCAATGGATCACATTTAATCATAGATTAAGATCCAATGGCACACAAACAAGTCAAAAGGTTAAATATATTAGAGGCTACCATGTGGCATAATTATGAGAGATGGAAAATTGATAATAGATCCTAAAATCAAACATGCATTTGACATGTGATGTCAGTGTAGACAAAGTTGACAAGTCAAGGCCAAGATTGATGGTTGGTGCTCAATCATACAGATCAATATCAATGGAATTAGCATAGGTCAAAATGTTAATGGATTTGCATTATATTGATCACAACCAATGGGAAAAGTATAGAGATGGTAATTTTTTGACTAAGGTTGATGGATCAGTTTTACTCAGGCAAAGAGAATGAATGGACCCAAGCTGGAAAAAAATACATGAAATCAAGCTCGAGCTCAACCTGAGTTAAACCAAGATAAAAAATAAGGACCAACATTGCTGGTAGAGATCCATATAGGTAAAATAGGTCTTTTATATGTAATATAGGTCAAAAGGGTGGAAACTTTTATGAAAGGGACCATGTATCGAGTAGAGTGACATCTATATAGACTATAAGAAAACCAGTAATTTTAGATTCATTTTCATCTATAGTTGATTTAGGTATAGTTTTCAAAGTAGAATCTAGTTTATGTAATAAATGTATAAGCTTTCATCCTTTGACACACTCATAAGCTCTTGACAAGATGTCGCTCAAAGCAGATACAATATGACTCAATCAGGTTCATAGATATGAGTATTTTGTCCTTATACATAATTAATCAAGTAGAAGATGACATGAAAGTAAATGATAGAGATCTCATGGTTGGATAAGTAACATGAAAAATTAATAGATTTTGAGAGTGCTTAAGGGTCCCTTTCATAAGTAAGATCATGACTCACCATTTTCATCAAAGCTCTTGTCTTTTAGTGTATTACTAGAAGGTTATTGGGAAAAAAAGTCTATCTTGTTCATGATGGATTACATACTGATTGAATAAAAGCATGGTGGAGCATCATTAATTGTTCTTGAAACATGCTCTCTCTTCTCTTTTCTCCCCTTCTCCTATATTATCCCATTCTCTTCTCCTTTGTAGAGGTTCTCAGATTTTAGACTTTTTATCTTTTCGAGAGATAGGGATACTCTTTGAGATATTATAAAGTATCCTCATCTTGATTAGGCTCAACCCTGTCAAGCATTTGTAATAACTAACTTTTGAAGAAATAAGGATTTTATTTACCTATATCTTGCCTTGAGTCTATGTTTGGTGAGTTGTGTATCATATAATTTTATGGAAGAGAATCTTCCTCATCCATTATCTTCATTTTTAAACTTGTTTAGGGAGTTTTCAATGTTGTTTATAGGTCTAGATTAGTGTTTTACTCTGAACCCCTTCTATGAATTACTTATGCAAGTAACTTGATCTTAAGGTTGTGTGAGATAGAATTATCTTCTACTTATTTAGTGTGGGTTTAGGATTATGGGAGTTTCCTTTTCAAGTTTGGTGCATCATTTGGTAAAATTATTAAGAACCCTTATCCCCTTTCTAACCCTTTTATCCATGAAGAATTAGATTAGCATTAATTTAGGTGAGTATCAAATAGGAAGTTGACCTACTCTGAAGGTTCAACCCCAACATAGGTTACCCATAGCCTAGGGTTGTCCCAATATTGTGAATTAATGGGAGAGAGCCAAAAGAATCATCTCTAAGTGTGCACATTAATACCATAATAGTTTTTGGCATGTTAAGTGGGACTAAGGTCCAAAGTAGTGGAAGGATTTTTGGTGTTTTTCTTCTACGTATCAACCTTTGGATGCATTATACAAATATCAATAATGACTCTTAGCATCTATCAGTAGGTTAAGCAGCCTAACTAAGTGCCTAGTCATCATATTCTAGTATGTAAAATTAGTCATATTTTGATTAATATGCTTATCCTCTACCTTATCATCACACTTATTAGGAAAATAATATTTATGTGTTCTGTCTAAGTGCCCCTCAAGCAACCTATTATCCCTATCATGGCCTTTTTCCTCTTTCTACCCCTGCATATGAATAAGGTTAGGCTCATTTGCATTCAAATCAGTCCTCTACTTCCCCTTATCAAGACTAGGCTTACCCTATTACATCCTTATTAGGGGTCAATAAAAAATTATTAGTTTATATTAAGTTGATAACAAATATTGGTAAGGGTTTGGAATTTTCTCCACTCATCCTTAGCTATTCTCTATAAAAATCAAGGAGTGATCTTTAGTTAGTGAAGAGTAGATGATCATTTTATGAAAGTGAATAATGGTCATCTTGTAGGAATGAGTACATAACAATGATAATAAACATGGTATAAAATTTATAAAATAGGTTAATATCTTATGAAGAGCAGTAGGCTCATTTACACCAACCTTATGTTCTCTCTCCCCTCCAAAAGACTCAAGCTCAACCTTCAAGATCTCTTGATCAGCGCCCTAGTCAACCTTGTCAAAGTCTATCCTTATCCAAACTTAGAGAGGAAATTTTTGACCAAGGATGAAAAATAATGAAGATAAATAAGGGGGTCAAACTTGGATAAAAACTCCCTATTCATGCCATGGAAGAGATAAAGATATTCTTGGAGGAATTGTGGAATGTATAGGCATCCATTCTAAAAGCTGACTACCCACATGTTGAGAAGCAAGAAATGAAAGGGAAGGTATTATCCATTAAATAAGTGTTTGAGTAAAGGGAGGAAAATTATGTCAAGCTTTATCTAATTAGTTTTCCCTCTCCTACCCTTATGCCCATTCTTACTATAGATCATGAAGATATTCCATCTTGGATCCTCTCCTATGACCCTAACTATTTGATACCCTCTCTTATGAAACCACCCTCTCCCATACCCATTCAAGAAAAGAAGGTGGCCAAATATTACACATTCCCCTCATGAAAATCAATCAAGGAGGGAATTAATAAGGAAAGGGAGATGTTAGTTGAGGTAGTCCAAGAACCAGTCCTAGTAGAGGAATGTTAGTTATGCAAGAAACGAATCAAGCAACCATAGCTCATCTCAATGATCTTAGTATACAAGAGTTACAAGACTCTCTCTCCTTAGTTCAAGAGCCACCTAAAAGAGCATTCAAAGTACCTAGCTGGAAGGATACCCTCCTAAGATGAAATCAAGGTGAAATTCTTCACCCTCACATAATCTCCCTTATAAGAGAGGATCCTATTCTACAAAGGATAGAGGATGATAATGTAGTAATAGGTGAACTTGAGGTGGACAATGCAAGTGTCTATGATGAGGAGATCATGATAGGTATCCCAATTCATAGGGAGGAGCATGTTTTAGCTTTCAAGTTATAAGATCTTGATGAAAAGTAAGAGTACAACCTTCATGAACCTAGTGTGAATGTCAAGATCAACTCAAAAAATTTAGAAGATCAATGATACCATTCATGCTTAGATTTTTTGAGTGAAATAGAGAAACTTAATGTTGAAAACTTGCCTCAAGAGGAAAATATGCAAGATAAAAATGACGCATACCCTAAATGGACTAATGAAGGTCCATTCTAAATAAATGATGAAGAAGATTAGAACTAGGAATTAGAAGTTGGTCCACTTCAGCATGAGGTATCAATTGAGGATAGCCCTAATATGTTAGAGCTAGAGGAAAGTAGAACAAATATTGAGTAAAAAAAATATGATATTTTAGACCTAAGATGGTCAAATAAACCCTAATTTGAAGTTAAATATCAAGATGAAACATTGAGTGAGGTTGATGAAGGAGACATCTCAAGTGCCCAAGTGATTCAATTTGATGAGCATACTCGTGAAGAGCTTGAATAGTTATAGTAGCAGTTTAATGCCATAACCAAAGAATTTGAAGAGGTTGAGGGACATGTCCTTATTATATAAAATAATGAACATGATAATCTAATCATGATTAGTCCTAATTTACATAAATACAAGGTATAATAAGATGGTGTTTTGAAACCACCAATTGAATCAAGTGCAGTTGCTTCTGAGAGCCTAAATATAGTTTTCATGCAAGACTTTATTAAGAGTGATGAGAAATAATAGGAAAGTGATCCCATAGTCCAACATGAATTTTTATTCTAAGAATTGGACCAATATGTCTATACTGAATACATGTTCATTCCATTCCACCCACTAGGGAGTACATCAAAAGGACTGGCCATCAAACTACTTGGTTCACTAATTTTGGTACCTTCAAAGCTAGGTATTTTTCATCTTAGATTGTTACAAGTGGATGTAATTCTTAGTTTTTTACAAGTGGATGTACTATAAGTTTTCATTTTGATCTAGGAGGACAAATTTTAAAAAGGTTATATATATATTAGATTAGTTTTTATGCTTTTATCGAAGTGCCTTTGTGCACATTTTATTTATTAGGTTTAGTTGTTCTTTCTTTTTTTCAAGTGCTTGTATGCATTTACCTTTGTTGTTTTGTTTTTGGTCCTTGCTATTTCAAGAGGAATTTCTAGAAAGGGTTAGCCTTGTATCAAATTTTATACCAAATCAATTACAGAGACTTATGACTCCATGCCTAATAGACTAGATAAGGTAGCATGGTTTGGGTTCTCTTGCATAGATAGGCTTGTAACCCCTATGAGTTGCCAAAGATGTTGGCCATTTTTGGCCAAAATATAAATATCTTTAATGGTTTGATGAAGTAGTAGGTCAAAGGATTATAAATGAGTCCAATAATGAAAAATGGAGAAGATTCAAGGAGGTTTTCATGGTTTTGAATAGTTGCAAGAACAAGTCCAAGAAATCCTAAGTTTATACTTAAGAAATATTTTAACTTTTGGCTAGGTGTTAGAGCATTCATAATTCATTGAAATAAATTATTCCACACAAAGCTTGAAACAAAAGCAAAAGGTATAATTATTTTAGATAAATTATTACAATTTATTTGGATAAGTGTTGGAATTATTTCAAGAGATTTATTTTGGGGTTTTTTGGCTAAGTATTGGGAATTATTTCAGACATTTATTCTAAAACAAAAGTCCCAAAAGGTTCATTTCTTTAAGGAAAGTCCTAGACAAAAGTTCTAAATGGTATATTTCAGGGAAATTGGTCCAAAACACTTTCCCTGAAGGATAGTTCTTTGAAAAAGTAGACCAAACAAAAATCCTAAGGGTAATTTATTTTAGGAAAATTATCTAACTATTTTTATTAAAGGGTCATTGTTTATTTCAAGAAAATTATTTGAATAATTTTCTCAATGGGTCATTCTTCAGAAAATTATCCGGATACAAAAATACCAAAGGGTTGTTTTTAAGGAAAGTCATTGACACAAAAATATAAAGGGCACTTTCAAAATTTCTAAAGGGCACTTCCAAAAATCTTAAAGGGTAATCTTGAAGGGCAAAAGGCCCTTTCAAAAAGGTCAAAAGGTAATTTTGTATGGAAAATGTCCTTGACAAAAGTTTTGACAAAAGGTACAAGGGCATGAATTCTTTGGGGAAGATTATTTTGAAAATTTGTCTAAAGCATGTATTTATTTCAATGAAAATGTTCCATGACAATTTTATCAAAGACTAAATTCTTTCAAACATTTTGTTCATAGAAAAATATTAAGTCACAAATTTTTTGTGAAAATTGTCCAAGATAATTTCCCTGAGGACATATTTATTTTAGAAAATTTGTTTGAGATAATATTTATAAATATTAAGACATGAATTATTTTGAGGAAATTGTTTTTTAACAATTTCCTAAAGACCAATTTATTTTAAAAAAAAATTTGAGGCAAAGTCTGTAGATGAATATGTTTATATAAATTATTTTGACAAAGTTGTTCCAATAGGGTGGTGACAGGTGCATAAAAATCATAGTAAAGATCAAAAACCATCCATTAGATTCAAAGATTGATGGTTGCACACATGTCATTGATGTTCCCATAGATGTAAATTGATGGGTACACAAATGTCAAATTCAATCCATGGAAAATAACCATTGTAGTTTAAATATCTTAGTGATGAGCATGTGGACATCAAATACATTCATGTAAATGTCAAATATAGGTATGTATACATCAATATTAAGCCCCTTGAAGTAGATATTGTAATTCAAATGACAAGATGTTATGGTGTGGGTTCATCAAGTTGAGATCTAATGGTGCATGCTTATTGACAAGAATATGGGTCTCAGTAGATCAATGGCTTGCATTTAATCATTAATTGAGATCCTATAACATGTGATCAAGTCAAAAGTTCAAAGAGATTAGAGGCTACCATGTGGAATAAGTGTGAGAGATAGTATACTGATAACATATCCTAAAATCAAATACGTGTTTGATAGGTGGTGCAAACATGGATAAAGTTGACAATTTAAAGGCAAGATCGATGACTGGCACTCAATCATATAGGTCAAGATTAATAGAGTTAACATCGGTCAAAATGTTAATGCAGATGAGTTATATTTTTGACAACCAATGGGAAAAGGATCGAGCTGAGACATTTTCAACTAAGGTCGATGGAATAGTTCAACTTAGGAAAAGAGAATGAATAGACTCAAGCTAGTAAAAAATACATGGAACCAAGCTTGAGCTCAACTTGAGTTGAACTAGGATAAACAATAAGGACCAAGCATTGTCAATAGAGCTCCATAAAGGTAAAATAGGTCTTTTAGACCTAATATAGGCCAAAAGGGTGTCAAATTTTTGGGAAAAGGACTAGACATTGAGTAGAGTGCCATCTATATGGACTATAGGAAAATAAATAATATTAGATTGGTTTTTGTCTATAGTTGATTTAGGTCAAGGTTTTAAAGCAAGATCTAGATTGTGAAATAATTGTAGAAGCTATTTTCCTTCAACACAGTCATAAGCTCTCGACAAGCTACTACTCAAAATAGATACAACATGACTGGGCTAAGTTCATACATAGGAATATTTTGTCCTTGTATATAAGTAATCAAGTAGAGGATGGCATGAAAATCAAAGATAAATTTCTAGTTGATAGAGAAACAACATAATCATTTAATATATTTTCAGAGTGCCTAAGGGTCCCTTTCATAATCAAGATCATGACTTGCCATTTTTAGAAAAGCTCTTGTCTTCTAGTGCATTATTCAGATGCTATTGGAAAAAATAAAGGCTGTCTTGTTTATTATGGATTATGTCTTAATTGGACTGAAGCATGGTGGACCATCCATTGAAATTTGGCAAATCATTAATTATTATTGAAACATTCTCCCTCTTCTCTCTTCTTACATTCTCTTATCTTATCCCATTCTCTTCTCCTTTAAAAAGGTTCTCACATTTTATACTTTTTATCTTTCTGAAATGCAAGGATAATCTTTGAGATAATGTAAATTATCTTCCTCATTATTAGGCTTAACCTATTAAAGAATTTGTAATAACTACCTCTTGATGCAATGAGGAATTTATTTACCTATCTCTTGCCTTGAGTCTATGTTTGGTGAGTTGTGTATGATTACATTGTGTGAAGGAGAATCTTCCTTATCCATTTCATCCTTTTTGACCTTGTTTAGGGAGTTTTTAATGCTGCTTACAGGTCTATATTAGTGTTTTACTCTAAATCTCTTCTATGAAATACTTCTACAAGTAGCTTGTTCTTGAGGTTGTGTGAGCTAGTATTATCTTTCATTGATCTAATGTGGGTTCAAGCTTATGGGAGTTTCCATTTTAAGTTTTTTGCATCACCTAGTTAACTTTCTTAGGATCCCTTATCCCATTTCTAACCCTTTTCCCCATGATGCATGACCTAAATTCTAGTGCATAAGAAAACAAGGAATAATGTGACCACAACCTTATGACCAATACCCCCTGACTCATCTACACATGGAAATTATGACATCGTCAAACTACCTACTCATATTTCATAACACTAAACCCAAACTATCTAGATGAAAACTATGGACTACCATATAAATTCAACTTATGTAAACAATATATACAATCATTTTTTACCATTGTTAGTAATCCTTGCACATGCTCAAATAATCATGCTCATACTTGAACAACTCTAACCATGCCAGAGTAGAAGATCAACCAAGCCAACTTCAAGCACACATCATTCAATGACAAATGGGGATATCAAAACCCTTTATTTACTCATTAAGACATCACCATGACATCATTGAAAACTCTCCAACAATATCCCCATTTGTCATTAATGTCAACAAGTATCATTCATCTCACCTTTTCTCTCTTCAAGTACTCTCACAATAGGAAATTTATCCCCCTTTGAAATAATGATAAATTGGGAACCAAATTATCCTAAGGACCTAAAAAGATAATTAATAGGAAAGGAACATGTTATAAATATTATAAAAACTCCCCCTTACCTTGAACCTACCTCTTCTTCCCTTGCCAACTTCCTCTTGCTCCATGCCAACACTCTTCAACCAGAAACTACAACCAATGAAGAAAGAACACCAAAAACCAGAAAAATATGATGAAGCACATTAATAAACATCTAATAGGGACTCCTCCTAATAACTTTGAGAAATTTCATCACTTTAGCATCTTCATATCTCCACACACTATTAGGAATTACCATACAACTTACTAACCTTCTATCTCAAACCACCTCAAGCACAATCAACAAAACTTCATGCCACATACCAAATAGGAAACATTCTCTAAAACAACTTAAGAACTATCCTTGAAACATACATACCTTGATCTTTTAGAAATACTAAGTAAAAACATCAAATCTTCATACTATGCCTATTTAGACTTCTTGTAGCCCTTATTAGAACTTGTAGATTTGACATATTTCAGTAGATATATCTTCAGGACCTAAAAATTCATATCTAGAGTACTCTCATACATCCCCTCAAACACACCAATTTGTAATAACTAGCTCATCATCTAAAATATACTTCCTACATAAATTATATACCTAAGTAAGCCTCCACCTTGACAAAAATTTGAATAACTTGAGAACAAAAAACCTTCAAATCTATGTGAATATTAATTTGACAAACCATTTGGTCTATTCAACATAATAAGAAGCCTCAGACCTAAAATCATAAGGTAGACAACTTTTCTATCAGAGCCTAAAACCCTAGAATCTCAAAATAAACAAGGTCAACACAACACCTTCTAGTCAAATTCCACCTCTAAAACTTATTATACACCTAGAGATAACCATTACACACTTCTAAACCAATATTTGAGATTCTATACCATTATGAACCTTGCCTTCCTATAACCCATTTTAGGACCTACAAGATCTTAAGCACAAACAAGAAACTTGAGAGCTAAAAAAAATCTCCAAATCAACATCAACATACCTTTAGATCACAAAATCACCTAGAGCATGCTAAAATAAGGCTAGAAAACCTTTTTATGAAAAAATATTATCTTAAAAAATCACAAATCCTACTTTTCCATCTTAAAACCTTTAATTTGACCCTATAGACTACTCCATATATAGTAATCAACATCATGACATCACCTCAGCATATTTTCCACCTGGACATACTTATTCAAAATGAGAACGCTCAAATCTAGTCTTCTAGGACCATATCAAGAAGTCCATAGTAACACTTGCTTCTGTACTGAAAGAAGTCTTTTAAGAAGAATATATAGAGACATCCTTTGTACCATAATGCTCTAAACAAAGTGAAGCTATGAGTGGCTGACATCTCCTTAATAATCACTAGAATTTTCTCATAACTGTAAGACTTATTACTCTTGTTCTTCTTCTTGTTCTTAATATGAACTATGACAACTATTTATTATTATATATCACTCTCTTTTTCTTCAAATATGGAATTGACAACACATGGAGCAACTATTGAATCTTGCCATACCTTTTCATTTGAATCATCAACCTTGTAACTTGGAACCTCATCACTAGGTATAGACAATTGATGTCCTCTATATGAAACTTTCTCAAAAATAATAGGATGTTAACTTGGATCCATACTCACTTCAAAACTAGCCTCAACTAGCACTTTGGTATTCTACTTGAGTTTGGTCTCTTCATTCTTAACATGATTAGTCAATGAGAGATCTTGGCACTCTTTAATATATATAACATTATCCACCATATCAAATAGATTACTTGGACCTATAGACTCATCATAATTATTTCTTACCACCTTTGGTCTCCATGAGTTCACTTACCTTATATCTTGCACTCTAGGAGCTTGATAAAACCTATTCTATCTTGTAGGCCTTTGTTTTCATAATTATTAATGTGACCTCTTTGTTCAAAGGTATAACAAATCATACTCCTTGATGGAAACTCAACTTGTCTTACCTTGAATGGATAATATTTTATAATGTGTCATATACATGATAGTTGAATCACTCAACCTTGCTCACAACTTTTGACTGATGACCCCCATCATAGTTCTATGCAAATTCATTCTTAACAAATATTCTACATTTTCTAGCTCTATGACCAAACTGATTACAAGTATATTAGTAACCATTGAAATTAATCCAAAACTCAAAAATCTTGGTTGAATAATATTTCAAGAACATACAAATAATAATTCTATCTCTAGGAAGAGATGTTTTATTTTTTGAAATTATAGATACAACATATGCCTATCTCTAGGAAGAGATGTCTATTTTCCTTTTTAGGCTACATATCTATTTATACTTATTTTTGAAGGCAAGAATAGGATTTGTAAGGTCACCAATCTCAAGGGAGATTAAACGGTTTGACTTCTATGAATTACAAAAATACAAAATTTGAGAAATTACTATTTTTAGAAACTTACTATTTTTAGACTATAATACTAAAATTGAAATTTGGGGCACTTCCATTTGGTTTTCTAGTATTAAAACCCACCAATCAGATGTCCATGACATCTCACAGTATTTACATCATTATTAGCTTTCCAAAATTTCAAATGGGGAGTCAAACAAAGCTATGGTGCAAAAGTTATGGCTCCTAGAAGTTCTACCACTAATTGGGGCAAGACTGTTGCCCACATTGTCACCTAAATTGTTGCCTAGATCATTTCTTGAAGTGTTGTCTAGATCAAAAATTTTCATACCTCATGTCATTTAGCTATCAAATCTAATTTAACTTTAATCTATTTGCACCATCATTCCTTATTTGATGATTTGTCTTCAAAGGATGATTGTCCTTATTCACATTAGTCTTCATGTTGTCTTGAGTTGTAGTCTTCGGTTCTTTTTTATATCCAAGAGTAGTCTTATCAATTTTATGTTTTTGATCATTTAAAATTTTGTCTATATCACTTGAGCTCTTTTAAAATATCACAAATTACATTAAATTACTAGAAATCTTCTGTAACTCATATTTCAATGACTCATTTTCAATTACATACCTTGCACATTCATCTTCTTTAGCTTTTAGGATTGTAGACATGATTTCCAATTGATAAATAAGATGATTGACCATATATTCATGTTCCTTGGTATCTTCATCCATTCTTGCCTCAAATACACTAAATTTCTCCTCAAATTCTTTGAGTTTAGATTTCATCTTCTTATTGATCTTCTTCTCAATTTTAGTTCTTCATGATCATTAGTCAATGTAGTCTCATAGTCCACCTCATCTTCATCATCATCTTAATCACTCCAAGTAGACCCATTTTGATGTGAACAACTACCTTCCTTAACCATGACCGGATCTTCATCTTCAACATGACCATCATCTTTATGATCACACTCTTACACTAACTTCATTCTCATCTGATGATCTAAAATCTTATTTAGTGTAGAGCCTCTTCTTGCCCTTGAAGTACTTCTTGTTATCAAACCTTCTAAATCCCTTTTTGATTTTATCAGTCCTAACTGTTCTCTTTCCATCATCATGACCTTGATCATGGTCTTAATCATCATCCTTTTTATACTTATGAGGGAACTTATTAAAAAAATGTCCTATCTCACCATAATTGAAGCATTTTAGGGGTAGTTTACCTTTATACTTGCTTGAAACTATCCTCAATTTCCTCAAAATCAAATAAATTAGTTAACTCTCATCTATATCAATAATGTCATCCTCCTTGAGTTTCTTACCTTGGAACTTTTTACTTATCTTCATTTCAGTCTTGAAAACTACTTCCTTATTTGGTGGTTTATCATCATTCTTCCTCATCTCATAGGAAGTAAGGTTACCATGTAATTGACCTATATTCAATTGAGTAAGACCATGACTTTATTTTATATCAAATACTTTAGAATCAAACATGAGGGATAGGGACCTTAATACCTTTTGAAATATAATAGCTTATTCAAGGTTCTCTCCAAGACCTCTGATGATGTTCACAATCTCATCAACTCTCTGCAAAATAGATGCCACAATATTTTCTTCATTCATTTTGAGACTTTCAAATTGCCTTGTATGATTATGCAACTTATCAAGCTTGACCTTTGAATCTCCTTCATAAATGATTTTAATTTTGTCCCATATATCTTTAGTATAATTGTAATGGATTACCTTGGTAAAATTAGTTTCTATAAGACCACAAGTGATGACATTCATTGTAATAGAATTATTCTCAAATAACTTTTTATTACAACACTAGATGGATGAGTAGTAAAAACAACATAACTATCCGCAACAAATTTCCATATATCAAACCATAGATACATAATGTATGTCCTCATCCTCTCACTCCAAAAATCATAATTAGATCTATTTAACATTGATGTTTTCTTAGTAGAGAAACATCCTTGATGAATACTCATATTGTACCTTGGATCACCTTCAAGATGTTAAGCCTTTACCAGAGGACCTTCTTTGATACCAATTATTATGGTAGAATCATTAAGAGGTGGAGGGTGAATTAGTGAGCCCATATATTTCATTTTTAATTACAAATTTAAACTCTTAACCAATCAAAATATATCAACTTGATCAAACAACATTAACAAGAGATCTCATTCATTCAATGCATATACAAGATCAAACACATAACACATAGTTCTTGTGGGAAAGGCTCATGGGTGATAAAACCCACTATGAAGCCTACAATACAAATGGACTACTATATTATAATAAGTTACAAATAATAGACTGATCAAATCCTTTATACTATAAAACTTATAGCATATCCTCTTGACCAACGGTATTTAGTGAAACACCTATTTTATAAGGAGCAACAACCCCTAAAGAAGACCAAGTCTATTAGATCCTTGTTTGAACACCTCCAACTTATAAATTATGTCTTCAACACCTGATGATAGATATCTATTTTCTAACCTCTACACAAACACTCTATATCTCAAAAAGGCCTCTCACATAGGCATGTCACAATATACTTCCTTCTTCACTCAATCTATCCTCATATACACACTCAGACCTCTTCACATATCCTTAAATTGTAAGATCACTATTATAACATTATGAAAATGACCTAAAGGTTATAAATAGTCAAAAAAATATTATTCTGATTAACTCAACCAACAAACACACTACCTATCCTTCACTCTACAATTCTCACATGCACCTTGCACTATTCTCTCTTACATACAAGTCTAGAAACCAACACATTTAGTTTCACTATATATGGTGAAATCATGAATTAACCAGATAAAAATATTCCCTTTTTAGCCAAAATACATGCCTTTACCCTTAAGGCATCTCACATGGGTCACACTTAAGTAGAATCAAATTTCAAATAGGCTTAAGTCATTTTTAGGTCTTATTATACCCATTTAGCTCATTGACACTTCTCTGAGCAAACAAAAAACATAGGAACACTTTTAAAAAGCATGGAACCATTATAAATGATTTATAGGTCCCTTTGAAGTTTCCATATCCATCACAATACCCTTGTGCTTAAGCATAAAATTCTTAAACAATATTTTGTGCATACAATCATTATGAGTGAACACATAATAACTTTTTAAGCCTTTATTCATATAACATACAATTTTTCAATCCTTCATAATGCACATGAAGCATATATATGGAGTCTAAAACACTCCCCAATATTCAATTCACTATGAAACATCAAAACACCATCTACATAAGCTCAGTTACTCTTCTTGGGTCACTTACAGAATAAAAATGAACACATAGTCAACTTAGAACCTTAATATATTTGACTATACACACTTTAACATATTATAATTAGGTTCATTAGATGTTATATTAAGTCCTCTTTATATTTTATTTTTACAACATGAGCAAATTCTATCTATATCAAAAGATATAGCCTAAAGAGTAGACACTAGTTTTTCCCTTATTAAATTTTAATATTTAAATGATAATGGTCATAGTTAAACTTTGATCATTTTTCTCGCATCTCATGTCCTCAATACTATTATCAGTTATTCACATTTGATCTTGATCTAAATTTAATTCATAGGTTCCAATTCTCAAACATTAAACCTTAGTCACTTTTACCTCATGTCGTCCAATATTGTAATGTTTAATCCACACGCTCCTTCAATCTCTTCAAGATTGTCCTTACTTTAGCAATGCTAGACAACTATCACTTTGACCTCTTGAATTTAATATGCACCATTAATCTCTATCTATAATATCTCTCACTCATTGTTCATCCTTGTAATAATCTCTATATTTATCTCTATAGAGTATTAAACATCGTGTAATTCTCCTCATCTTGTAGTTTATTGACATCTTAGAGAAATACGCTCCATTGATATTGCTCAAAATTTAACTAGTGCATAAATGACTAAGTATGGGAAAATTGATTATCTACCTAAGTAGTCATTTTTGAAACTTATTAACTTCTTATACGCTTAGATACATGATCTAGAATTTAGATCATATGATCACCTTTCAAAGGAAAATTCATATATATAACAAACTACTATTGGAACCTTCACATGTGTGAGATATAACATCTTTAAAATGCCTGATCAAAATATTCTATCACAGAACCAACTATGTTTAGAATTTATTTGGGAGACCAATTTTGTTCCTACATAATTTTTGTCATGCTTTGGTGTATGATCTAAAATTTAGTGTAAATTGACTATGTAAAAAAATGAACAAATGTATATGATCACCTTCTCTTGAAATATCCACATGTTCAAGATATGCATTCATAAAAATGATTACTTGTATCTTCTTTCCATATTGAAAATTTGACTGAGTATAGGAACACACTGTCAAAATGACTGAGAACCCAATTTTGTAGATGCATATCTTTTGACAAACTTTATTGCATGATCTAAAATTTAGCGCATAATAACTAGGAAAAAAATGAACAAACCTATATGATAATTTTGTTCAAACACCTCCACACATGTGAATGTTAACACCATCAACATTCTTACTTAGATCTACTTGAAACCTTTGAAAATTTGGCTATGTATGGGAACTTAGTGAATTTTGTCTGAGAATCTAACTTTACACCATCATATCTTTGACCACTATTTGATGAATGACATAAATTATATCACATAATAACTAGGGACTAATGTGATAATATACATATGATCAAATCCCTTTGACTCATCCACATGTGGAAATTATGATGTCATCAAACTACCTACTTAGATTTTTTGCCATTAGACCTAAACTATCTAGATAAAAATTATGGAGTACCAGATGAATTACACTTATGCACACAATCTCTCCAATCATCCTTTATTAATGATAGGACCCCTTTCACATGCTCAAATCAAAATACTCTTCCCTAAAAAAATCTATTTATATAAAAGTAGAAGATCAACCAAGGCAACTTCAAGCACACTAGAATAAGCACATTGCTCACTTTAACATTATCACTTAGGCTATAAAATTACTTCATCCACTCATCAAGACACCTCAATGACATCACCATGACATAATTAATAACTCTCTAATGGCTATATATTTGTAGATACTATAGACAAAACTTGTTTTAATATCATCATCAGATGGAAGCTTCTCAGAGTCTAAAAAGATTCCAATATGACATTATAAATGCCAATGTTGAGTGGTTTGTATCCTATACCTCAATGTCACAGATGAATATTTATAAATATTATATATAATATGCCTTATTTTTATCACCCTAGTCCTTTCCATTTATATTTCATGGTTTTATAGATGATTAGCCTTTGAATATTCTAGTTCTTGATAGCATGATGAAAGACCTTATTCTGTTAGCCAAGAATCATCTAATATTTCAAATGGGTATTTTGATAGTAGTCTTTATTTTTGAATATATGTAGGTCTAAATTGATAATTGATTATATTACCTTTCTTCATGGTTGGGGACCCATAACTACAAGGTGATAGGGGGAGATTACCAATACTAAATGTTTGGTATTCATACTCTCTATAGCCTTTAGAAATGATTTCAATGTAGGTGGTTGTGGATAAATAGAAATATGTAGATTATAATTCATTAAAATGGGTGTATTTTTTAAATTTAAGATAATAAGGGGTTTTTTTATTTCTAGGTAAGTATATATCATAATCTAATCCTTCCATGGCTTGATAACTATGGAAGAATTATGAATCCTTGAGAATTGTGAGTTTCATCCCTGAATGTGGGAATTTCAAACATCAATGGTGAGTGGAGGGGACAAATCACATTTCATGGATCCATGAATAAACCAAGAAGATATTTTATGGTAAATAAAATTTAAATACATGAATAAGGGTTTGATTAATATTGGGTCCTACCATGGTAGGAAGATAAATGATTCCAGTTGATTGCCTTTCATTATCATCATAGGCCTTTATTATAATAAGGTGAGGGATAAGTGATGATTATAAATATTATAATATTTTAATTATTTTTATGTTGTAGATATTTATATCTAATCCCACATGTATAAATACTCTTGTTATATTATGATTGGGAATAGACACCTCTATATACAAGGGGTAACTATGACTAGGGTTAATTGGTGGCATATCTCGAGGATCAAAATTAATCTATTGGTATGAGGATAAATAAACCATGAGGTCTTGGAATTATTTATAATTAATTCCATTAGGTAATTTATAATCATTAATTATTATTTTTTAAATGTCATGGTAGATAGAGGAATACTTAAGAAGATCCATAATATAAATTTGGGAAGGAGTGTTCTCAAGTTGTTGGATAAAGTCATAAGTTGCTTCAAGATTTTTGGGTAGGTTATGGAGACATTGAGCTTTATAGGGGGATTTGGAGTGGGGTTTTATGAGGTTCCCATAGGATATTAATATTTTCATGTTAGGTTGTGAGAGCACAATCAAAATAGGCCCGTTTAATCTTGATGATAGGATGTTGTGGGATTTAAGGTTCTTCAAGTGTCTTGAAAATAATTTTGATGGTGGATACATGATGGATATAATGATAAGGGATTTGATGGAAATTGAATTGGTTAACAAAGGAAGATTGGCCTTGGTCCCTAGTCATGCCTTTTAAATTTTGGTCATGCTTAAAAAAATGATTTTGGTAGATATCCTATTTATACTTTTTAGAGGAAGATGCTTCTTCACCTTCTACTTCTATCTCTCTTTTTTCAATATCATTCCTTAGTTTCATACATATGTGAGTATCATATCACTTGACATAATTATAATAGAAATACTCATCTTCCTTAAATCACACTATTGTTAAGGGTTTTAATTTTTATTAAGGTGATCATGCTTACAACAATTAGTTTTTTCAACATATCTTTAATGGGATCTCCAAGATTGGTATAGTGACATCATCTTGAAGTAGTTCTTAGTGTTGATTTTAAAACAATGATGTTTGAGGTGTGTTATTGTGGTTTGGTGGAGGGGTTAGGAATTTGAACTATTTGGACATGGTGGGTATCTATTAATCCATCTCCAACAACATCCTAATCCTTGTTAAAGAACTTGGGCTTCTCATAAGGGGTGTTTTTACTTGTATTATGACAATTCTTAGAATAAGTTTGATGACCCATTTATCTACAAGATATTTTTATATCTAAATTATCTTTTCCATAATTTTGTCAAAATTAGTGACATAGTGAAGATTAAAATGGTGGATTAGTTCTTTATATAAGTTTTTTATGAAGATATTAACTAATTATTTTTAAAGAATTGAGTAGGAAAGCTGACTTGCTAATGTTTTAAATCATTGTAGTATGATGCTAGACTATTTCCAATTTTATATTTGGTGTTGTACATGTTGTTGACAAAATTTGACTTATAGGTCAAATTTGGAACCCTATAGGTAAAAAAAAATTATTTTTTATATTTTTATGGGTCAAATAATTTATCAAAAACTATATTATATTTCATTTGATGTTATATAATGTATTTTAAGCCTTAGTCATGGTCTAATAAGTTTTTTTGTCATTTGGGGTCATTTAGTGGGATTTTAAGGGTCATAAATGCAAAGTGGCATGGTTACCAAGGTGTCCAAGTGTCATATTTTCCTTTAAAATTTCCAATAGGTCATATTAACTATTAGGTATTCTAGTTTAATCATAATATTATAGGTTACCCAACTGAAGATCAAGTAATCAACTGAAAAGGGTGAGTTTAGCACTTGTATGCCCCATGAAGGAGGGTGAAACATGGAAGAAGCTGATGGAACATATATTTATATTAATAAAACTCATATCAGTTATTTACATGCTCTGGAAGTGGAATTTTTAAGACAAAACCTTTCTATTCCTTCTTTGCCTTTTTAGACATACAAAAGTGACCATCATGTTTGTGCTTAGTATGGATAACTAAAGAGGTTTCAGGTCAAATTATTTTATGAGGTGGTATTAAAATTATATAAATTTATTTCCCTAATAATATTTCAAATTTTGGTAAACCATGCTTTATAAAACATCATTTACAAGCTGACTATGTTTTTCTGCTCATTATTTCCTGCACCCTATAGGTTTTTCTCAATTCAGGACAAGTTCATATGAACCAATTGGTAAGGTTGAATCCAGAGGATTTTGGATATCTTATTAGATTATATCCATTCTTATTTTCATATTTCATCATTTTTTAAATGGAAAGTTGTCTCATGCTATAGGAAGGTGTCACCATTATGAAGTTTCAGTCAATTCTACCTTGTTCTAGAATGTTGTTCTTCTATAGAGGTTTAATTTGAATGGAAAATGATGTTTCATAGGTATTAGGGACATGTTATCAACTATTCCCATGTTTTGTTTCATCATATCATTCTTTGGGCAACTCCAGTTTTGCCATTCCTCTTAATCAACTCTTTGCTCAATTTCATGTTGAAGCACACATGTATAGAGCTTATTTTAGCTCATTCATGAAGTTTTACTTAGTGTATATCAGTTTGTTAAAATAATTATGAGATGGAGAGAGTTTATTTGGTTGTTAAATAAGATACAAGACTGGTTACAAGCTCATTCCTCATACTAAACTAGTCATTAAACACCCTACCTACTCTATTTCAAATATCTACAAGTGGTTTTCATGTTGAAATGAATGTTATGAATCTTGTATTCAATTTTCCTTGATGATAATCATGCATTGTAATTATTGGTATAAATTTTTATTTTTTCTTGATACCATTCATACACTCTTGTTTCTCCATTCCATGTTTGCTACCTCCATACAACAAATGCACACCTATAAGAGCCTTTTGATGATGTCATGCTGAGAGATGGGAAGCTTGATATGGGTTTCAATATATTAAGATTGATAAAGGTGTATTTGAATACTTGATGAGAGCCTATAAGTTTCATAATCATAGGTATCTTGTATACTACCCAATTTTAATTTACTACCTGTGTATGCTAATGACCACCTATAGGTGGCACCTCATGGATTTGAAGGCCTTTGAATGGGAGATTTAAAACATGGTAAAGTCCTTTTCAAGTCATAACATGTGGTGAAGTCATAAAATACCTATATGAAGTTTAAAAAGGTAAAAATAAGGTGTAAAACATGTTGGAAGCAACAAAGATTGAGTACAGGGACTTTATCCCTAAAAATGCAAAATAGAGGTCCAAGACCTTTTGTTGGAGATCATACAATAGGGATATTAAAGGTTTTGATGCCTCTAATGACCAAATATAACAACCATATCATAAAATAATACATTTATAGGAGATGGATTCAAGGGAGAGCAGGGAAGGCAAAAGTTGAAGGCCTAAAAGATGCCTCTAAAAATACAGAAACTTTGCATCAACATCTACATGTTTGGAGGTTTGAGGGATAGTTGATATCCTAAAGTTTCAAAAAATATATTAAATCATGGATATAATGGTTCCATTGGTTAAATTATATATAAGATATCATGAAAGTCACTATTATGATGTGGATGCATAGTTTTAAAGCTCATGGACACATACAGGTGTCCCTTCATAAAGAAATGTGTACCTATAGTTAGGTATGAAAATAATGACCCAAACTTGATGTATAGGTCATTATTAAGGAATATAAGGTAAATAAAATATATGAGAAGATAATATATGTATCTCATGATTCATTTAGTGTCTTCATATATCATGACCATGTTTCAAATGGGTAATGCATACCTATAGGAGTCAAAAATTTAGAGTTCACAGTCATGACATGGAAAACTTAGTTCTTGAACTTAAGGTGAATATGAAGAGGGTAAGTGGAGTTAAAATAACGAAATAGATTATTAAAAATTTAATTAAGATAATTTTAGACTTAATGAGTGTAAACATTTGAAATTAACCTACACAACCCTCCTAAATCCTTGTATACACCTACAGTTGAAGGTGTAGTCTTGAGCATGAATTGAGGGTAAGGAGGTGAAATTGATTAACAATAAAGAGAGGGTTAAAATATATATATATATATATATATATATATATATATATATATATATATATATATATATATATATATATATATATATATATATATATGGTTAATTATTTATCAAGAATGTGTTTAAAAAATATTTATTACTCATTCAATATGATCATCTACTTTTCCTATTAGCCCAAAGGTAACAGTCTGTACAGTTGCACTAATAGACTCTTTGCTCAATGTGTAAGAATGAAGAATCCAAAGAAGAGGAATGTTTTTTGGTTGAATTAAAAAATTATTTAGAATAATTGGAGGCAGATAATTTTTTTAAATAAACCTAGTAATCTTGGAGTTATCATGGAGAGGTCATTCTTAGGAAGAAGCTAAAAATGTAGGAACATAGTCCTTTTAGAGGCCTTTTTTGGACAAATGGAGTTGGTTAGGTGCCTAATTGGAGGAATATAGATAAAAAATTTGGTAAAAATTTTAAATATGACCTAATAAAACTCTAAAAATATTCAATTTTTCTTTTGGAATAGGGATATACCTCACTATTTTGTCTTAGAGGTCAACTAGTCAAGAAAAATCAAGGTTTGGCAAAACAAACAAATGAGGCCAAGGAGGGTGAGAAACTTGATGGGAATATTTTGGAACTTAAAGAAACATATTATGAGGTGTATTAAATTTTTATAGGTTCTATTAATCACTATTTAAGGCTAGAAATTATCAAAATTATCAAAATACCCTTGCACACAGTCTAACTAGACAAGTTCCAATTAGGCCTAGTTGGTGAATTAGAGGAATAAATGAAAAAAAGTATTTGAAAATTTGTGTGATGGTTTCTAAATATTTAATTAAGTATTTAAAATAATTATACACCAACACAACCATGAAAAATTAGTCCAAAAAGAGAAAACTAGCAGGGTGCATGCTAAGCCCATTAGGCCTTAAAGGGACCTAGAGCCAATTGGGGGTGCATCTTCACTTATAACTCTTGGTAAAATATATAGTTGATTGGATAATGTTTATGATATTTATTTTGACATGTATGATATTTTTTAATGCAAATAAACTTAAAATAAAGTTAATTTTAGCTCAAAGTCAGTCCAAGCTTGTAGGAAAGGTGGAAACAAGCTCGATAGGGTGATTTTAAGTTCTCATATCTCCTCTATAAATTTACATGGAAGAAAAAGGAGTTCAGAGGGGTTATTAGAGTCTATTAAAATATTTTTTGTGGCATTTTTTGGTAGTTCCAATGTCAGGGATTTATGAATAAAGCTTAAGGAAAAAGACTATTTAAAACCCTTACTAAACCCTTAAAGAGACTTTATGGAGAAAATAAGCTTGAAGAGATATCTAGTTGACATAGTTTGACCATGAAAGTGATCAGAAATTTTAAATCATTATCTCAATATCATCCCCACCCTTTTGATTTGTATAGAATTGTACATATAGGGTATAAAATAAGGTATTTTTGACTATTTTGTAGGTTATAAAAGAGATATAAATATGAAATAAAGTTTGGGAGGAATATATGGAATTAATATAACTCCATATTTCCATATAATTATTTTTAAAAACTTCTAAATTTTCAAGCAATAGTTATCATCTCAGTCAATCAAAATTGGCATAGTGAACACAATGGTGAGAAGGGTGAAAAATTCAAATGTGAGCCTTTTTTAAGGTGTACTTGAGTAGTATAAGTCCATGGAGAGTATTTAAAAGTGTTATAAACTCCATACCATATATTTTTAGGGGAAAAAAAATCCAATTTTGAAGCCAAGTGTGAGGGGTGACTGAAAGAGGAGTTTTTTAGACTGTAGGTAGTGATGGCTTACTTTTGGGAGATTTTAGATGAGTAGGACTAAAAACAATAAATTAAGAGTCATGTTTTAAATAATTACCTATAATTAAAATAATAATAACTATGCCTAGTTATTTTTGGGACATTCAAATAGGTCCAAAAAATGTAGGCAGTTTTCTGAGCCAAGACAGGGAGTTTCATGCCACTTTTCATAAGTTTCATGAATTGTATGGACACTTGGACTTCCTAACATTGAATGGTTAATTTAAAATATATTTATCATTCATATTTAACCTTTTTTTATTATATTTATAAGTTTTAAAATCACCCTTAGACTTCCCTTATCTCGCCTCTCTCCCAAATGCTATAAATAGTGACCTTTTTGGCTCTTTTGAGCAGCCTCTATTGGTTAATGGTGAAACCATAGCCAATTTTTTATTTTAATGACTCTTGAAGAAATAAAAAAATTAATTATCCTAATTATATGATATATAATTTATTTTTTTTCAAGCTTCTTGGTCTTATCTAGTAGAAAATGATCTTTTCTAGCATGTTATCCTTGATTGTTCACCAAGTGTGCAGAAGAGTAATTATTATAGGTATTTTTTAGTGTTATATTTAGTTTATAAGTGATTTTTAAGTGTTATATGACTTAATTATCCAAATTATCATTCATCATCCCCCTTAAACATTAGTATACCTCTTGAACCTAATATATGAAACATTGATGTAACAATCTGCCTTGTGTTGTGAATTTTGTGTGAAAGAAGATTTGATTTTCTCTAAGTAGTATAAGTTAATTAAATAGGAGGTAATTAAATATTGGTTCATCAAATTTTATCTTTATAAGTTTTATTATTAACCCTTTTCATGCAAAGTTGATAAGTGAAGGAGTGCTTCAAAGAGTGCATCAAAGGAACTAGCCCTACTAGAGATTCATCTCATCAAATTGACTACCCAAAAAAGTGAGATGTTTCCATTATGCCAATTGGATGAGGAGAGATGAGAAATATATTAAAGGGGTAAAAATCCAAGTTACAACACATGTCTAACATGGTAATTTCATGTTTTACATTAGAATATAATTATGTGATGAATTTATTAGTTAAGTCCCTGAATGAAGTAATAGATCCTTTGGGTAAATGAATGAACCATTCAAATGCTAGTCCATAAATACTTAAGGGAAATAACCATAACATGTAAGAAAATTTTTATGCCACTTCATGGTAAGACATAAATAACTCTTGGATATTTTCTCTTGGGTTCCCTTTTCATTTATATTTGTCAAAATTTGGTGCTTCAAAATGAGAAGGAAAAGGTACATTAATAATACTCATGCAAAGAGGATAAGAGTAAAAATATTTTTATGTTTACTTTTTTGAATGTGCCTACATATCAGTATTTGGAGAGCATCCTTCATCAATTTTCATTCATGAGTGAATATGGGGCATATAAAAGGATTTGAAGTGGTGGTTGGATTAATTGTTTTCTTATTTTAATTTTGATTGGTATATGAAATAAGGGTTTTATTGGGTCTCTTAGGGGAGATTGGTTTATTTAATTTAGAATGTATTTGAGAATATAATGAGTTAACTTGTTGGGTAATTTATTTAATGTAGTCAAGCATGAATTTATTATAATATAGTTTAACTAGGTCTTCTAGAATGTATTTTCATTTATTATCCTTTAATCTAGTGGTATTGACATGTATAAGTGGGTTTTTTTAGTTAATGACTTATTATTCTTCCTCCTCATTAATAGGGTAAATAATATTTAGGACTTACTCTTCATCTACTAGGGGAGGATTATGATTGTATGAATTATCATAACTAGTAGGACTTTGAAATATATTCGTTAGGAGGTATTAGTTGAAGTCATAAGGTACCTTGGCTTCCATTTAGATGAGGTGAGTTAGTATTTGGTCCTTGTTTTCATAGATAAATTATTCAAATTGGGCTTTGCTCATGTCAAAATTCAAAATGTCATATTGGTTTTCTACATCATCCCTTGGGGTATGCATGTCACTATTACTTTTTTCATGATCTAAGGATTTATCACCAAGGGTATAGGGATACCATAAATTTATCTTAAATATTTTCTAATTTTTTATTTTTGACCATGCATAAAAGGTAACATGTAAGTTGAAAAAGTAGATGAGTAGATAAGATATAAAACTTACCTTTTCAAGTTAACTGGGTGAATATGAGAGATAATTAAATATTTGAGCGGGTTATTATCTTTAGAAAATAATTTTTGCAAGATTTTTAGCTAGTGTACTTGGCTTAGGCAATAATAAGGAGATAATTTTCTAATGTTGGACTAGATGAGACACACTAGGTATGATTTAGACAAGTAATAGATGTTGGAATTAGATGAACAATATGACCAATTATAGAAAAACATCAAAAAGTGATGAGTTTGGAATTTTAATATGACAAGGTAGAAGATGAAAAATACCAAATTTAAACTAGTAGAGTGATAGGGTAATGACGGGTTCAAGGTTCAAACTGGCAGAATGACAAGTTAAGATGACAAGTGCTATATGTAAACTAGTAGAGTGATAGGTTTCTAGAAAGGAGATGATTTTATATTAGAGTGATGGGTTGATGGTTAATGATGGGTATCTAATTTTAGATATTAATGGGTTATTTAACAAAAGGGTGATTAGATTGACAGGTGAGATACCTAAGAGAATGAGTTGTTAATATAATGAAGGGTCTATAGGAATGATTTTATTTATTGGTTGAAAAAGATATTAGCTCATGATTTTTGGGAAATTTTATTTTATCATGATAATTTACGTGAGTGATTATAATATTTTAATGGATGGTGGAGATTGTTCAGATTAATTTTTGAGAAAAAATGGTTTTAAGCATTTTAGGATAGTTTATAAAGTTGAATTAAGGTTGGGTGATGGGATATTTAGCCAAATTGGAATGATTAGGGTGATATTAGGTATGATAATGAGATGATTATGGTTTTTTACAAGTATATTAATGTTCTCTAGGGTTAAATGTTTGACTAAGTTTTTGTCTTATATGTAGGTTTAAGTTTTCCAAATAATACAAGCATTCAAAACACAAAGAATAATATGAAAGGAAAAACAATAATTATAGTGATTAACATGGGAGTGAAAATTATCTTCCAAAACAATAAAATAATCAAGATAATTTAGACTATATTGGTATCCCAACCCTATCTAACCATCTGTACCTAGTGATTAATCTTTAGGAATTCTATTTTTTCTATTGTAGATGCTTATTGTGGCCAAGAAGTATTAAAATAGGTTTAATAACTTTCATAAGGGCATCCCATAAATACCTTGTGGTATATGGGGCCTATCTACATATAGGGTGTTTTATAATTATTGGTATTAGATTTTTTACTCCTCACTTCACGGGATTCCATATGGTAAACCCACTTAGCCTAATGATAGATGTTCCCATGGTTCTATCCATGGTCATAAGGGAATTGTGACCATGGGGCCTATGTACATAAAGTGTATATTTGTGCATGGTGATGAAATCCATGGTCACAATTCCCCTATGACTAAAAAAAGTGTATGGGGATGAATTACATATCACATTACCCCATAAAAATAAAAAATAAGATTTATTGTTAATTTTTGATCCCTATGAATCATCTTATGGGTGCAAGGGAAGATCATACATAATTATAGCCTTAGATAATAAATAATAAACACAAATAGATATACTAATTTAAACACTTAAGAAATAATATTTATTAATCTAAAATTAAACTTTGATCAACAAAAGGTTTTCAAAATAAATTTATCTGAATAATGACTTATAAAACAAGATGTTAGTAGTTTAGTTATGGGCAACATTTGGGCAACCTAAAAAATAAAATGTTTGAGATAGTGATAGTTTATTACCATAGTGATGCCACATATAGAGATCAATATTTCACATTTATTAGTAAAATGCCATGGCTATAGGTATGTGATCTCACTACCAATATAAGTAAAAAATAGACCAATACCAAATTATGGAATTGAGAGATGATGCCCTGATTAGGATAAATAATGTCAAATATATAGAAATGAGATATTAAAAAAGATAAATAATGTTATACCTAAGAAAATATTATGGTTTTGAATGATGATGTCATACTTTTTAATATTAATTATTTAGTGGCAAAGCCATGAGTTAGTGTATACAAATTAAAATGCAATTGACATATGAATCAATCCTAGCTCATAGAAGATAAATCCTACTCACACTTCTATTTGTTGATACATTAGATATTTAGGTTCATGACCAAGATATATCCACTAGACCTAACCAAGGGATATTTTACCATAATAACATCATGAGAGAGTGTTCTAAAGCCTCTAGTCATACAACACTATGAAACAAATCTAGCTAGGTCCTATGATTTCATATTCACAAAGTAAATGATAAGTAAAGTAAAATTTAAGATAGTGCTCACCAAAGCTTGTGGTAAAAATTTGGGGTAGTAAACATAAAAAATAAACATACATATATTAATTATAATTAAGCTATGTATAGATATAACCCTAATACATGGAGAGATAAATATATACAAAAACCATTAGTTATGCTACTTATATCTACTAAAATAGAAGAGTAAATTTAGAAATACTAACCTTAAATATGAAACCATTGAGTCTCAATCTCTCCCTTGGTCAAAGGTATTTCACAAGAGGTTGTTGTGATTTGTAAGGATCAATAAAATAAGACTAATCATCCAAGACTTTTCCACAAGACAAGATTATTTTCCAAGCATAAACCCTAATCAATGACTCCTCAAGTAGAATGTTTGAAGATCATATTATAAAGAAACACAAATGGATAATTAACTATATTGTCTCTTTAAGAAATGGCAAAATTAATGTGTATATATAGATGAATCTAACCCTAAATCTTTCCAAAATATTAGCTAATAGGGTAACCCAATTTGAATCTATATCATTATTTGATAAAAACAAATTATGTCCTGCTCTAGGATGGCTAAGGTGGATGTATAACTATAACATGAAAATATCAATTAAAATACATGGTCAGCCTAAGTTAACATTACTAGGTAAATGTCAAAAAGGTTTTTAGTCTTAGGTAGGGGCTAAGTAAGGTGGTGAATTTCTTGGAAGAGTGTGTAAGAGAGGAGAAAAATATTATGGAAGTTTATAGGAGATGATTGTATTGATATCAAGTGGTGGTATAGGGAACAACAATCTTAAAATACCAATGGTCTACCCACCCTTTTCTTAGTGTACCATTTAAGACATGCACTCAGAGAGATTGAGACTCTATGGGTTCTTACAAGAGATAAAATATTAGTAAATGGTAAACTTTGAAAAATATTATGTATATACATATGACCCACTCAAAGATCATTACATGTCACTAAGGTTTAATAAGGGATGGTGCTTCAAAAAAATAAAATATCAACACACAATGCTGAAGTTAAATAAATTTTAGTATTTAAATAATAAAATAACTAAAAGTAAATGACTAAAATGAAATAAAAAAAGTAATATATGTGTACCTTGAATTACCTTTATCACTAAATGGTTGTATTTTGTGTTTGTAGTTTTGATCATGGAGGGCACATATACTACTTTGGAAAAACTTAATGATGCAAAACTAAAGATAAAAAACAAACAAATACTAGAAAGACAAGATAACTAAAATGGTGTAGGCATGATGTAATTGGAAATTTGGTAAGCTAGGGTGATAAATAATAAGTTATGACCAAATAACCAAGTCAAAATTTAGAGTAAATTAGGAAACCAAAAATCCAAGGTTACTAAATCACCAAAAAAATCAAACAAGTAAACCTTAAGTAAGAAAGGCAAATAAAAAAAGTCAAACTAAGGATAAATGTAAAAATGGTAATCAAACATAAATGTGAAATTAGTAACAATCCTTACTTAAAAAAATATGGGTAAGCAATGGTAAAATAACATTGATGAGTGAGCGGTAATAATCCTTACTCAATCATCAATGGAAAAGGTTCGTAAAAGGGAAAACAACATTGGTGAGTGAGAAGTAACAATCCAACCTCACTCAGTAATGGAAAAATTAAAAGAAATTAGAAATAGATGAATTTATCTAAAAAATGTAAGTATAACAAAAAATTTATAAATGGATGCAGGTGTCTAAAAAAAAGAGGTACAATAATGGAAAATTTACATGTGAACCAAGACAATGATATAAATGTAAAACAATGGTGTAAATAAATAATTCCATAGTCACTCAAACATACTATCTTGTTCTAAATATAGATAAAACCTAAAACAAAGTAGTGCTAGCCTTTTTTCTAAGGTGTGAATAAGAGGGAATATAGAATTGGGAAAACAAATTTAGATTAAAATTTGCCTACCAAGGGGGAAATTGAAATGGGTGGTGGGTAAATGAAGGAAAAGGTAAGGTAGAGAAACTCTTTATTGAAGTAAATACCCTTAGAATTAGATTTGTCAAAACAAGAGTAATTTAAACATTATGACTCTAGAGAAATTTTCCTAACCACGCAAATCTTGGGTCATCAAATGAAGTATGAATATCATACTATGAACTATATATATATGAAAATTAAAATGGATCTACATTCACACACCATTTTCCTCATTACTTATCATACCTTACTAATTCGTCATCCAACCACGAAGATTTGGTACTTACATGGGAAATTAGTTATCATTTATAGATTATTTTGAATTATCTTATCCAAATCTACTAGCCTACTGTACCCTGAAGGATATTGACTCTATCATGAGGCTAAATGTGGAGTTTGAGATTTGATTTGAGATAGGAGATGTGCTATGAATCATGTATTTTGGTATGATTTTGAATTTTCACTTTATATGTTGAATTTTGATCTTTACCTTTTGTTGTAAATAATTTGGATTTTAACTATTGATGGATTTTTTGTATTCCTCCTCCATATAGATTTGGATAACCAAACATGGGTGTTAAAAATGACTATCAGTTGAAAATTTTGAACTTGGTTGTTAGGAAAGATAACTTCAAGAGCATGGTGTCTAAGAGTATTGATAATTAATGTGAAATAAAATATATATCTTGATTTTGACCTTGTTTTATCAAAAGTGGAATGGAAGGAAAGTAAATCAAAGGGAAATAAACATGAAATGATTTGAATTACTTTAAATTGTAAAAAATGTGACAGAGACCAAAAAGGGATATAATGATAGGTAAGTATGATTCCTTATAATAATAATGTATGAAAGTGTAGGGATACATATTAACATAGTTTTTTATGTAAGTTTTATCAATAAAATAAATAAAAACTAAATCTAATAATATGGGATCACAAAGTTGTAACCATTTATTAAAATTATAGAAAAAGAACACTTGGTTGAATAAATGTTATGTGAAATTAAATGGTGATTTTATAAGGGGAGCATGGGCATATCCATGGTATTACATTGTAACTCATAAAAGAGAAACCTAAGTGGGTTTAATAAATGCAAAAAAAAATGGTATTTATTATGAGGCCTTGGTTTTATCCATGATCTTACACTAAAAATCACAAAAGATAAACCAAAGAGGGTTTAAAAATATTTTGGAAAATAGTAAATATAATAAAATAAAAAGGAATTCATGAGTAAGACTGGGTCCTATCCATATTATTACAATGTAACTCATAAGAAAAATAAACCAAAGGACCAAGAGAAGGAACTAGGGTTTATGTAAAAAGAGACTGCTATAGAGTGGTGAGACCCATGTAAAAATCCTAATTTTTTTTTAAGCAAGATATCACATAGAAATATGGTAAGAAGGGAAATATATAAAAACAATAATTCTTAAATAATTTCACATTTATGGGATCTTTGAAAACATGTCCTGCATTAGTTTGGAGGTGATAGGTGTTATGACAAATAATATATCTCACTAAATAAGGTCCCCACCATTTTAGGGTATATTTGCCTTATTTATCATGAGTATATTCTAGTTTATGGATGAGGTCTCTAACATTCAAAGTGTAGACTTTAACCTTTTTGTTATGTTTCTTGGTGATGTGAGCCTTGTATTGGTAGTTATGTTAAAAAAGTGGCTAGACAGTATTCATCAAGAAGATTGAGAGAATTAAGGTGAGCTTCACATAGTTATTTATTAGGAATGATACCATAAATAGATATACATAAGGAGTGAAGCTCAACTTCTAATGGTAATTTAGACTCAGAACTATAGACTAGAAAGAATGGTGTTGCCCTAGTGGCAATACAAATGCTAGTACAATAAGTCCAAAGTGAGGGATATAAATGAATATTATAATTTGTGTAGGTTTCATAGATGGTGTTTTGAAGGATTTTATTTATGATTTTATTATTGGCCTCACCTTGGCCGTTGCACTATCGATGATAAGGTGTGGAAAATTTGTGGAATATTTTGAATTTAATACATAACTACTTCACATCCTTTTTCTTGAAATTGTAACCATTATTAGAAATGATAGTATGTGGAACTCCAAAATGAAAAATGATTTAGTTAAAGATAATTTTGGAAATTATAGTTCCCTTGATGTTGACACGAGGCATGTCTTATAACCATTTGGTAAAATATTCAATAGCCATGATGATAAAAACATGCCCATATTGTGATCAAGATAGTTTACAATTGAGATATAATCCCCATAAGAAAAATGGCTAGGGAGATTCCATATTTTAGATATTGGTTGTTGGTAAATGGATTAGATATTCATGGAGTTGGAAAGGACTACATTTTTAGTGCAATTGATAACATATTTTTCAAGAGTAGTCTAAAATAATCCCACATGTAGACATTTGTGTGATGTAGTATGTATACTACATCGACCACTATAAATTACCCCATGTGATTGTTTAAGGAGAAGAGGGACCTCTTATTTAATTACAAAATGAAGTAGGTTACCTTCTTCATTATGATTATAAAGGGTGTTGTATTGAAAGACATATTTAAGAGTTTTTTTTTTAATTCTAGTATTTTCATGAGAAATTATGTATGGATGATAAGGATGATGTTTTAAGAATAATATAATTCATTTATACCATGGGCTCTATCAAATAGTGATAGCCTCAATGTGATAGATAAGTGAATCTTGTGGTTGGATAGAAGATGGGGAATTTCTTATTTGAATAGGAAATTGGGAATCATCAAGAACTTGATCTAGATTAAATAATGATGATGATGAATTAAGAGAGTCAATGATAAAATTTTGATCTCTTGGAATTGGTTCAATGGTAAAAAAGGTAAAATATTGGGCAAGGGTAGTGGTCATTTGATGATAAGTGATAATGTTTTCACTTTTACATTGGTAATCACCATTAACCTAACAATAGATGAGTTTGGCATCACCCAAAGCATGTAAACAAGGAATATCTAAGTCAAGTGACACTCTGATACCTAAATTACTGAGAGGGGGGTCAATTAGTGAATCAATATATTTCAAAACTTCAATATAAATACTTAAAACCCTTAGTCATACACCATAATCAATCAAAAATTAAATAACCCACTCATAACAATGAACATGAAAGACAAGAAAGATAATACAAGATCTATGTGGGAAACCTTCATAAGGGAGAAAACCCACTCTCAATCCTAGAAACATATAGACTACTTGTCCTATAAGATGATTAAAAACATGAGATTTTAGTGAAGCACCCACTTCACAAGGAGAACCAACCCCTAAAGATGACAAGCACCAACTCACCTAATATGTTGAACACCAACACAATATCTATGAAATAAAAAACTCCAAGACTCTAATTTATTATAAATCTAATGGAGAAACCCTACAAAACAACTTCCTCCAATTCTCTTCATTGATTCAAACCTTCACACATAAACAAGGCATCCAAAACCACCTTTTAGATCAATCTAAACACCTTCACTTATTCTCATGCATCAAACATATAAATTTAACATTAAAATTATTACCATAGGATAATAAATGAAATATTTACTCTTATATACCTCTCAATACATCCATATGTATCTCACAACCTTCATAAATATTTTTTCATCTACTCATTTTATCAACTCCTCTCAAAATAGGTTAATCATGCATAATATTTATACCATACAGTCATCTAACCCATCTTGGTCAGCCAAGATGCTTAACATACCTATTATACCTTTGAAATAGTTATTAATACACATCAAATGTAATAACCCCACACTACTTATCTTGTAAATTACCTCATTAACCCCAAACTACCATCAAGTCTTAGTGAGGCCTAAAACAATTAGGCCTACTCTCCCATACATTATAGCTTCAACTCCTTGAGCCAATTTCAAATTATATAAATTATTTTAACACATAAAAACTATATAAAATATCCCCTTACTCACTATCAAATGGGTACATGCCACTTAAAACACTAAATCAACACTTAAACCTGCCAATTAGGTCTCCTCCCTCTTTAGGCCTTTAAACACAAAAAACATAGTCTTAAACTTTTGAAGAAATGAATAAAATATTTTCACATATAAATATGATTATATCACATGGGTGAAACCTTTATTACCTCTTAAATTACTTAATATTATTTAGATACTTCAACACAGGTTCAAAATAATCAAAATAACTCTTTCAAAATGACCACTCAGACTGGTCATATACATTGAAAATACACTCAAGCTATTTTGACTCTTCATATCTGATCATGGGAATATCATGAAAAAAATGTATTATTATAATCCTTTTATACTTATAAAACATATCCATACTCATTTTATTCTTCAAATTTTCTCAGAATGCTTCAAACTCACTCGTACAACATGGCCACTCAATCTGCTAGTGCATTCAACAAACATAGTCAACTTCTAGATAATTGTTCACATTGAAGATGGATTGTTAAAAAATAAAAAATGAAAATAATATGGTATTTATGGATTATATAAGACTCTATAATATATATTTCATCTTGAAAAATCAAAATACTATTAAGAACAACTCAAATATCCTTCTCTAATCACTTATAGAACATGGTCAAACACATAGTCAACTTTTGAGATCAATATATACAATTGTAAAAACATTAAAATATTATAATTAAATTTTATATATTTTTATTTAATTAATTTTAAATTTTATTTTTACATCACCTTTAAATTTTTCCTATATCAAAATATATAAGCAAAATACTGCAGACTAGTTTTTAACTTTGCTAACTCAAATGCCAATGGTCACTATGTAATGCAAACCATTTAAACACATCTATTAATATATATTTTACCATGTAACTTGATAAAAAATACTCAATTTATATCCTTTCAATACTCATATCTTTAACTCTTTGATTCTCATCATTGATCATTAATCTACACTTCCATGATTAAGACACTTGGTACCCTTAGGTGCCTTCTGAGCACATTGGTATCAGTACCTACTCTTGTGCCACTTGGTAGTTCTGCATGCCTTATAATAATTAAATATTTTAATCAAACTTCACCATTGATATAAATATATATTAACACTTGTGTCACACTTGTCTTCTATCAAATAATGATGATTGAGACACATGTCACTAGTGCATGTAATCTCAAGAGGCTTTGACATAATAAATTCATGGGCATCATTGATCTATCTACACAATCACAAAATCACTATTAGATATCCATCTATTAGATTATATGCTCAGCATTATATATTTTTAATTCTTATCATTAGATCTCCTCTTGAAAATTTGGCTAAGTATATAAACTTAGTGAACTCTATCTAAGAGGCTAACTTTGCACTATTATAACTTTTACTACACTTAATGTCCATACTAAATTTCAACCACATGATAAAATATCATATGGGAATCCATAAATGTATCAAAATTATCATAAAACCTTCACTCATGTGAAATATGAATACATCAAATTGCTTACTCAACTTTATCTACCAAGATGACTACTTGAACATAGACACTCATATGACTGCTCTAATGAATTCCTTTTTAATTCCATAAGAAATATAAGCACTCATAACACCCCATAGGGTATATGAAACTTTAACATACCATAAATAACATACATAATATACCTATTTAAGTCAAACACTAAAAAACTATGTAAGAACACTAAAGCACACTTTGTCATTATCATTCTAGCACACATAACACCTCATCAACATCCTTGGTATCCTTGGATAAATAATTTAAAACCCTCAAACAATCTCCCCATTTTTCATTTATGTCAACACCAATACAAATTTTATTCTTAGAATTTATCTCCTTCTTCAAGAAATTTCTTCCCATTTGATAGAATGACAAGTTAGGCTAAACTTCTGATCCTATAGACCTAAAAATATTTCAAGGACTAATAATAGGAAAGGACCACATTTGAGAGATGATACAGACTCCCCATAACATTTTTCATACCTCTTCTTACCTTGAGCTTCTCAAACATGCTCCCTGACTACACTCTTCTCTGATCATACATAACTTCTATGAAGACAAAACATACATGAACATCAAAAACTACATGAACTTACCTTAAAAACATTAAGAGGGGTGCCCCCTAAGTCACTTGAGCTTAGGAACCCTTTTGAACATCTTCAAAACATTTCCAATAATGATGAATCAACATAATTTCCTTCATACCTTCTCTCTCAAATTCTACTACACAGTATTATGATCATAGAACCTAACCATTTACAAAGCTTCCCCTCTATTTATGCATGAGGATTCAATATATTATCAAAACACCTGACTTGGTTTGATCAATTCATCATAAAAATATGCTTGAAATCAAAACTATAATAGATATATTCATATCTCCACCATGATTGAGGAATCTCACATATTCTCCCACTCACATCATGCACATCTCTCCAAGCCTTTCAAACTATTTAAGTTAGTCCCCCTAACTCCATGCTCCACTTAGATCATGATATCTTCAAAAATACTTCTAAATGAACTAGATCTATCATCAACTCTTCAAACACTAGGAACCAATCAATTTGACCCTTTAGGACCAAAATCCTTGAATAAGTTACCTAAAGAATTTTACTACAGACTACTAGAGAAAACTCATGAACCAGTTGCTCCCCCTTAATCAATAAGCTTTTATTGATTTTTTGACATGGAGATGAATCCCAATATTTATCTTAGATACTCAAATGTAGCATTTGTTAATAGTTTGGTGATAATGTGTGCAAGTTTTTTTTAAGGCACATATTCCAACTTAACACATTTATTGGTCACTTCTCTAAATAAATGATATTTAATAGGGGTGTGTTTAGTTTTTGATTGGATTACAATATTATTTGAGATACTAATTGCAATAGTATTTTTATAGTAGATGGGACAAGCTTCTTTTTGCCTTACCCTATAGTCTTCTAAGGTTTTCTTCATCCATATAGCTTTAGTGTAACATGAAGCAGTAGTTATATACCAAGCATTCACCCAAAAAGAAAACATCACCACTGGTACTCTTTCTATCATCCACAAAACCAACCTAATCTACATCAATGTATTTTTTTAGAGTGAATTCTTTGCTCTTGGGATACCATAAACCATATTCTATGGTGGCCTTAAGATACCTTAAGATTATTTTGACTTATTTCAAGTCAGATTCTCTAGGATCAGCTTGAAATGTACCAACAATTCCTACTTCTTGCATGATGTCTGGTCTAGAGGTAGTGGAATACAAAATACTTCCAATCATGGATCTATATAAGGTTTGATCAACCTCTGGTGATTCATCTTGATTAATCAACTTATAACATGTAATCATCTATATAATCATTAGCTTACACTCCATCATATCAATTTTTTTAGTATATCATTAATTTATTTAGATTGTGAAATGAATATCCCTACATCTAGTTGGTTAATTTGAAATCTTAAAAATAATGGAAGCTCCCCCCCACATAGACATCTCAAATTCAGTCTTCATGACAGTTGTAAATTTTTTACTCATATTATCATTTTTAGAACCAAATATTATGTCATAACATAGAAAAATACAAGTAATTGATGACTACCTTTAGTTTTAATATACAAATTGATATTAGCTACCCCTATTTTGAAACCCTAACTTAGAAGATACTTGTCTAGTCTATCATACTAAGAAGACCATATAAAGCCTTCTTCAATTTTCACACATAGTCTTGATCACTTGACAAGAAGAATCCTTCAGGTAACTCAATGTTGACTTCTTATTCTAAGTTGCTATTTAAAAACATAGATTTCACATCTATTTGGTATAACTTAAAATATTTGAAACTAACATATTCCAACAAGAGTATAATTTCTTCCATTCTTGCTACTAGAGAAAAAGTGTCATCAAAATCTATACCTTCAGCCTATGCATATCCTTTACACACTAGTCTAGCTTTATTTCTTGTGTCCTCTCCTTTCTCATTCATCTTATTTTTGAAGACCCACTTAGTGCCTATCACATTCTTGGTTTTTGGTCTAGGAACCAAATCCCATGTTTCATTATTTACTATTTGATCAAGTCATTCATCCATAACACATGTCTAAATTTCATTTTTTCTAGCTTCTAAGAAAGTTTTGGGTTCAATCAATGATAGCAAGATATTGTTTTATTGATTCTGATTGATCAATATTCTTCTTCTAGTTTCAAACCTTACATTCACATTACCGATTACATGGGAGGCATGATGATCCTTTTTTATTCTCTTAGATGGAGCTTTAGTTTCAAGTCTTGATTCTTCCTCTTCATCTTCATCATTTCTTTGAATTGATAACCCAACCTTGTTTGAGATAGAATTCTAAATAGTATCACTTGCTTGAAAATTTGACTTATTGACTCTATTTGTCTCATCTACACTCATATTTGAGATTTTAAGAATCTTGTGAAGTCTCTTGTTGAAGAATATATAGGTAAAGTTGATATGAGAGTAGCCTAAGAATATTCCCTCATCATATCTTGAATCAAATTTGCCAAGATTTTCTTCATCCCTTTTGATATAAAACTTGTTCCCAAATACTCTAAAATGTTTGACATTAGCAATTCTATTTTTCCATAGGTCATATGGTTTCTTATCACCATTTACTCTAATTTGTCACCTATTAAGAATGTAAACTAAAGTGTTTTTTTCCTCTTCCCAATAACCATATGATAGTTTAGCATCTTGAAGCATAGTTCTACTCATTTATTGGATAGTTATATTTTTCTTTTAACAACACCATTTTGTTATGGTGTTCTAGTAGTGGAATATTGTATTCTTATCCCTTGTTCTTCATATAAATAATCAAATTCATGAGACCAAAACTTACCTCCTCTATTTGATATTACACACCTAATTTTTGATTCTTTTTCATTTTCCACAAGTGCTTTGAATGCTGTAAATATTGCAAAAGCTTAATATTTCTATTTAAGAAAGCATATCCAAGTAATCCCAGTGAAATCATCAATGAGAAACATGAAATAGTTGTTACAATGAATACTTTGATTTATCATAGGTCTACATAGATCATTATGGATCAATTATAATGGCCCTGTAGTGGAATGTTCCTTAGATTTGTATTTCTTCTTGATTTACTTCCCATGAAGACATGCTTTGCAGAGAGAATGAGGAATTTTGGTATTTTTTTTCATGTCTTACTAACCCCTTTGAACTGATATTTACCATATTATCAAAATTAATATGTCTAAGTCCTCTATTCCAAATCCAACTTTAATCTACTTGACTTGTGAAACTTTCTTCCTTCTTGGGTTCATGGAAGATATACAGGTTATTTTTTATTGTATGAATGTTTACAATTATTTTTCTAGAGTTTACGCTTTGAACTTCACATTTCTTCTCATGAAAGGTTAGAATATTTACTTTCTCACACATTTTAATCACACTTCAAATATTATGTTTTAGACTTTGTATATATAAGACATTCTTAGTTCTAGTATGGCCATTATCAATACTCACAATACCTTTTCCAATAATATTAGCTAATTTGTTATCACCAAATCTAACTGAACCTAGATTGGTCTTATTTATAGAGATAAACATGCTCTTGTCCCTTGTGATAAGACTTGAGCACCTTATGTGAAACTTCTTGTTCTCATCTTTTTAAGTGTGAAAAGCTATTTCAACAAATATTGATCATTCCTTCAGTGCACTATAAGAGTTTTGTTTATTTTCTTCTTCTTTGTTAGGCTTAGTTTACTTGAAACATTTTATGGTGTCAATGACTTGTATGTACTTTTTCCAAAAGGCTATTTTGCAATTATTGGTAATATGACCTTTGTGATTACAGTTGTATTAAACTCAATCTCTTTTAGGAGATAAAGAACAATTATTATATCTATGACTAAACTAATTGCAAGTAAAAAAATATACATTGAAAATATTGTTCATGTTGGATATTCTTTTTTATTTTTGATTATTGATCTAGGAGTCTTTATTCTTGACTTCTTTAGTGAAGCTAGAGTCCCTTTGGACCTTGTATGATAACATATATTAATATGTGAAGACTTCACTTGATTTTATCTCACAACATGTAGAGGGAGTTAGATTTGAATTTTTTCTTCCTTTCAGAATTTCAATCTCTTTTTCTAGATGTTCAATCTTTGACAAAGCACACACTAGTTCACCATGAATATCCATTATACATATGATCACTTTTAAGTGCTTAAACTTATATAGAGGGTCCTACTTTGATACCAATTATTAGAGGTAAAATCAACAATCACCATAAGCAATCAAGAAGCAAATAACCCACTCATAATGATGAACATGAAAGATAAGAAATATAACACAAGATCTATGTGGGAAACCCTCTTAGGGGAGAAACCCTATTCTCAATCCTAAAAACATGTGGAATAATTATCCTATAAGATGATTAAAAATATGAGACTTTAGTGAATCACCCACTTCGCAAGGAGCACCAACCCCTAATGACAAGCACCAACTTGCCTAAGATGTTGAACACTAACATAATATCTATGAAGTGAATAATTATATAACTATGATTTATTCTCAATATGATGTATAAACACAAAAAAATAACATCCTTCAATCCTTTTCACTCATTCAAACCTTTACACACAAACAAGTCATCCAAAACCACCTTTTGGATCAATCTACACACCTTCACTTATTCTCATGCATCAAACTTATAAATTCAACATTAGAATTATGAAAAAAGGTCATAAATGAAATAAAAACTCTGATATACCTCTCAAGACATCCATATGGCTCTCACATCCTTCACAAATCTTTTGCTCTTCCACTTATTTTCTCAACTCCTCTCAAAATAGGTCAATTATGCCTAATATTTATACCATACACTAATCTAACCCTTCTTGGTTAGTGAAGATGCTTACCATACTTATTATACCTTTTAAATAGATCTTTATACACATTAAATGTAATAAACCCACACTCCTTAGGTCACCATTACCTCATTAACCCCTAACCACCATTAGGCCTTGGTGAGACCTAAAATATATAGGCCTAGTCACCCATACATTACAAATTCAACTCCTTGGCCACTTTAAAATTATAAAAACACTTTTAACACATAAAAAATATCTATAATATAATTTTTATCACTCTCATATGGATACATACCACCTGGAACACCAACTAAACACTTGGACCTACCAATTACGTTTACTTGCTCTTTAGAACTTTAAACATAGAAAACATAGTCTCAAACTTCTGAAGTAACTACTCAAATATTTTCACATATCCATATGATTATATCACATTTTTGAAACCTTCAGGACCTATAAAAATCCTTCATATTATTTATATACTTCAGTTTGGCTCCAAGAACTCGAAACAACTCTCTCAAAATGACCACTTAGACTGGTCATAAATAGTCAAAATATAATCAAGATATTTTAAATCTCCATATTTGATAAGGGGAATATAATTATAACCACTACCTTATTATAATAGTTTGAGACTTATACATTTCCATATCTGTATTCTTATTTAATTCTTCCCATAACTCTTCCAACTCACTCCTGCAACATGGTCACTCAATCTACCAGTGTATTCAATAAATAGAATTAACTTATAATAATTTTCCTATATAAATATGGATTGATAAAATTTAAAAAATACAAAAAAATGTTCCTCAAGGAGTTTATAACACTTTCAAATATATATTTCATCTTGAAACATCAAAATACTATAAGGAACAACTCAAATATCCTTCTCTGGTCACTTACAGAACATGGTCAAACACATATTCAACTTTAGAGCTCAATATATATAAATATAAAAAAATTAAGATATTATAATTAATTTATATGTATGATCCATAATTTCCTTTAAAGCTTTTATTTTTACATCACCTTCAAATTCATCCTAGGCCAAAATATATAAGCAAAATACTGCATACTAGTTTTTCCCTTTTTTAATTCAAATACCAATGGTCACTATGTAATGCAAACCTTACAGACACATTTCTTCATCTCATTTCCCCTAGTAACTTTCTAAAAATTTATCCCTTGGTCTCCTTGTGAACATCCTAACTTTAACTCTTTGATGCTCACCATTAATCATTGATCTGCACTTCTATGATTAAGATACTTGGAACCCTCACATGCCTTCTGAGCACATTGATATCAGTCCCCACTCTTACACCACTTGGTATTCACACATGCCTTCTAAGAATTTAATATTTTAATAAAACTACAGTATTTTTCTCCATCTTTACAAACATCTACATGTTTTTGATATTCTATCAAATCATCATGATCGAGACACATGCCACAAGCGCATGCAATCTTAGGAACCTTTGACATAATGACTTCATGTGCACTATTGATCCCTATTTTAATGATCACTCACTCAAAATTATATCTCCATATATCATATTGGATTATCTCCATTATATATTTTGAATTCTCACCATTAGATCTCCTCTTGTAAATCTGGCTAAGTATAGAAACTTAGTGAACTATGTCTGAGAGGCAAACTTTTTACTATTATAACTTTTGCTATGATCAATGTCTAGGCTTGAAATTTGAACCACATGATAAAATATCATATATTAATCCATCCATGTGTCAAAATTATCTTGAAACGTTCACACATGTGAAATATGATGTCATCAAACTACTTACTTAGCCTTGTCTACCAATATGATTACTTGAACCTAGACACTAATATGAATGCTCTGATGAATTCCTTGTTGTGTTTTTGAACCTATTTCTAAATTACAATGTATTTAAAATACTTAAAATATAAAATTTATTGTATACTATTTATGTATTCTTGTTGGGGTTCTGAACATCGTTAATGGGGAATCATTTTAAATTGACTTGGCCCATGGTTTTGGTACCCATTATTTTTTAATATTGCTATTTTGATGTATTATGTATAGATGGATATTTTTTGGGTAATACATTATGATTAAAATGGTTTGATAAGGAATAATAGAGTGTGTGAATTCAGGTGAAAATTTAGGAGGGCTTGTTGAGCATAACTCCAAAAAATATTTGTCCATTGTAATTGTGAGAAGATAGATCTGAGAGTGGTTTGTACTCTTGTGGCTAATAAAAAAAATTGAGAAAGTGTTTCTTGGTGTATTTATCCCATATTGGGTGAACCACATTAAATACATTCTTCTTATTGTGCATTTTTATTTTTGTTTTTTATCTCTTTGTTCATATCTTATTATCATGATTCTTTGAAATTTTTATACATCAATTTTTGACTTATTCCTAACATTATTTTCACTTCCATAATAACTTTAAGAAATCATAACACCCCATATTATCTTTATAACTATACCATACCATCAATAACATCCAACATCTACCTATCCAAGTCAAACACTTAAGAAATATGCAAGAACATTGAAACACACTTTGTCATTATCATTATAACACACATGACACCTCATCAACATCTTTGGTCAGCTTGGAGACATCATTGACAAATCTCCAAAAAAATTCACTTTTACATTGGTAATCACCATTAACCTAACAATAGATGAGTTTAGAGTAACCCAAATCATGTAGATATGAAATATTTAAGTCAACTCTCAGACCTAAGATTAATACATCATATGCTACCATGTTATTAGTGACATCAAAATTAAGCCATAAATCCAAAGGTATTATTATATTATAAGGACTAGTTATAATACAACCTATCCCAACTCCTTGAAGACATTTGGCACCATAAAAATATAGGGTCTAGGTGTCTTCATGCAAATCAACATTGATTTTTGTAAGTTCCTTAATAACTATTTTAGATTTAGTAGTATCAAGAATGACATAGGTATATTCTTGATTACTTTAATCTAAATTAGTAGTCAATTTATGAACTTAATCTTTAAGAGAGATAGCCTAATTGAGACCTTCAATATAGAGAATGTTATCATTGGGGAGACTATATTGAAGATGATTAGTAGCAGGTATAGGTACTACCATGAGTTGGTTGGGAATGACTTTCCCTTTGATAGTTTTTTTCATTATGATGTGAAGGTAAATTCGATTAAGATAATCATCCACTTACCAATTCTATCTCTAGGTAAGAATGATTTGAAGAAAAAGTGATGAAGTGGGTCAAAATAAACTATAAAATAGGTTATTTGATAGAGCATATAGTGATGAATCTTTTCAACTGTAAAATAGATATGGAGGCAATTATATTTTACTTTGTTATAATGTTTTTCATAATTGATAAGGCCTTGACTAATATAGTAAATATCATACTCTTGTTAGGTATCATATTGTTTCAAAAGTATCACCCCAACTAATATAGTTATAGAATACGTGTATAAAATGAAAGGATAATCATTGAAAGGTGGATGAAGGGTAGGCAGATGAAGTAATGATTATTTCATGCTGTCAAATATCTTGAGAAAAGATGTAGGGTTTTAGTCCCATTATATGTAATAGTTGGAGATATATTAACAATATAAATAGATATAATGAAAGGGGCTAAAGGTTCATTTTGAATGTGTTGAAACATCTTGTTATGCATTATAGGTTACATAATAACATTTACCACATCATGTTTAAGAGGTGGAGGGATAAAATTTTGATTATTTTTGGGAATAAGAATGGGAGGATGATTAGCCTTGTTTATTGAATAATGTTTTAGTTGAATCATTTGATAGGTGTTATATGTTTACATGATGTTCATTTGTTTTAATATCTATGAAATAATTTGATTTGTATCAATTGGTGGGTTGGTGTTGGTAAGAATATTCCCCAGATTAGTATTAGGGAGAGTGTTACTAGGTGGTAGATTGATAAGAGGTAAGTTATTGGTATTATGAAGGTTTCTTATGGGGTAATTTATTAAGATTTTGTCAATTTACCTCATAATATGGTAACATGTCCAAAGGTGAGAATTATCTTGATAAGTATGAAAATAATTAAATCCACCAATCTCATCTATTGGAGTTATTTGAACCATGTTGAAATCAAAAGATGAGGGAGGATAAAAAGTGGTCCAAGAGTAAGGATCCTCTTGGGTGGAGAAGCTAGGAATAAATGAACATCATGTATACGATCTAAATGGACTGAAGTTATCCAAAAAGGTTTTGATACGGGATTTCATGATGCTTAAAGATAAAATCTATAATTAGGAAGCAAGGAATAAAAATAGGGATAGAGTCAGCCACACACATAATAATATTGGCTAATGGGTACATAGTCGACTAGGTCAACAGAGTCTATGAAAAAGATCTAAATAATAGGATGTATAAGATGTTGATTGATTAAGATCAAGCACAATTTTAAACCATCAACAGTTTTTGGCAAGTTTCAAGCTGTGGGACAATACGGCTTGAAACAAAAGGCATAGTCAAATAATTCAATTATCTTAAATAAATGATCAAAGTTAAAAAGGCTAAAAAGATACACAATCATATGGGTTTATTGTGTACTACACATGAAGGTCAAATGAAAAATATACTCAATTAGATAGGTCAACTATGTAATTTAAAAGGGGAAATAAATAGATCAAAAATATACACAGTCATATAGGGAAACTATGTACTAAAAGGAAGCAAGGTTGATATTAAGTGAGAGTGTGTTAATAGGGACAATAGTGTTTTAAAAACAAGGAATTTTTTTGTAAGATAATAGCTAAGAAAATAAAAATGAAGCAAAAAAGTAATCAGATCAATGTGATTGATTTAATTAGAACACACTACATAAACCTTCCACTAATGTTTGATGATGTAAAATTTGAATTACAAAATACCATGATCAAAGAGAAAGTATCAAACTTGAATATAAATGATAACTAATTGATCATTCCTAAATGTTATTAAGTTATAATAAATTTTGAAATTAATGCGATGGGGAGTTAGCTAAGAGAAGGAATTAGAAATCAATCTATGGATAGTTTCAAGTAGTTAAGTATGAAATGGATTTGTATTTGTGATGGTACTAGCTTGGTATTAGGGCCTACCCCCTCACTTCACAATCCCATATTGATAAGGGTGTTGGTTTCTTTTCTAATATATACCATCAACTATGTGACTATACTTGACTAAGAAACCATGTCATCTTCCCCTTGGTGATGAAATACAAGTACATGGTAGACCTTGGGAATAAAACATGTTTACTATTTTTATATGTAAGTTTATTTATAAGTGTGTGCAAAAGATAAAGAAGTGTGATTAAATTGATAAATTGAAAAACCACCTAATTAATCTATGTTTGTTATTCTATTCAAGGAAACATCTAAAATGAAAAGTGAATTAATTACTAGTAAAAATAGGTTAATTCCTTTGATTATGAAGAGTATAAAGTCATTTTAAGTGAAAATATATACAAATAGTATAGAATAAAGTCAACAGGGTCACTAATTTTATATAAAATTAAGATCTAGAAGAACACAACCAAATAAGTCAACTATGTATTCTATATAGAAGATAGGCTACAAAATTGTGTTGAGCAAGTCAACCTAGTTTTATGTAGGGTTAAAGTTTTATAGAATAAAAACATGTGAAATATAATTCTATAAATGAAAAAATAAAATGATATAGAAGGTAAGAATGAAACTTGGTGGTTTTAAAAATGCTTAAGTTGAATTTTTTTATGTTATGTTGCTCAAGTGATAAATTCTATATCATGTAAATAGAGTTAACTAGATCAATGCAGTGTATAAAAACTATATGCTAAAAATAATCTACAAACAAAGTTGATTAGATCGAACATATATGTAAACCTATATGCTTAAAAAGAATAACTATAAAAAAAGTTGATTGGATTAATTATGTATACAATCCTATAACTGAAGAAGAAAACTATGTAGAGCTGGTCAATCTAGTCACCTGTATTTGAAGAAGACCTACATAGATATAATAGAGTCATTTTGAAGTGACTATGTGTTATACCTATGCATATATTGTTAGGAATGTATTGACATGCTATATAAAGTACTGTAAAAATAAAACTATATATTATGATGACAAAAAGAATGTGTGAAATAAAACATAGAAGGCTTTGATTCACATTGGGTTCCGTAGAGTGTATACAAAGGAAAATACAACTGACATATGAATCAATCCTAACTCAAATAATATAAATCCTAATTACACCTCCATTTGTTGATATATTAGATATTCAAATTCATGACCAAGATAGATCTACTAGACCTCACCAAGGGATATATTACAACATTAACATCACTAGAGAGGGTTCCAAATCCTCTAGTCAAAAAACACTGTGCAATAAACCTAGCTATGTCATATGTTTTCATATTCACTAGGTAAATGACAAGTAAAGTAAAATATAATCTAGTGCTCACCAAATATTGTGGCATAAAATTGGGGTAGTAAACATAAAAAATAAACATGCATATAATAATTCTAATTAAGCTATGTATAAATATAACCCTAATGCATGGAGAGAGAAAAATATTCAAACTCCATTAATTATGCTACTTCTATCTACTAAAATAAAGGAGTAAAGTTAGAGATAATTACCTAGAATATGAACTTATCGAGACTCAATCTCTCCCTTCACCCAAGGTGCTTTGTAAGAGGTTGTTGTGGTTTATAAGGATCACTTAGTCCTAAACATCCAAGAATTTTCCATAAGACAAGATTCTTCTCCAAGGATAAACCCTAAGTAATGACTCCTCAAGTATAATGGTCTAAGAGAATATTGTAAATAAGCACAAATGAATAATTAAATATATTCTCCCTCTAAAAAATGATGAAGTTAATGTGTGTATATAGCTAAATCTAACCCTAAACCTTTTCAAAAGTTGAACCAATATATTCAACCAATTTTGACTTTATATGTTTATTTTATAACAACAAGTTAGGTAAGCCAAGGTGAACCTAGACCCATAACATGCAAATATCAATTAGAATACATGGTCAATGCAAGATGACATTATTTGGTAAATGTCAAAAAGTGTTTTAGTCTTAGGTAGTAGCTAAGTAAGGCAATGAATTCATTTAATGAGTGTGTAAGAAAGGAGGAAAATCTTAGGAAAGTGTATAGGAGATGGTTTTATTAATAATAAGTGGTGGTTTAGGGAATAATAATCTTGTAAAGCACCAATGGTCTACCCACTCCTTTCCCAGTGTACCCTTTAAGGCATGCAATCAGAGAGATTGAGGCTCAACAGGTTGCTACAAGAGAAAAACCGTTAGTAATTGATAAAGTTTGAAAATATTATGTGTATATAATTAGTAACTACATGAACACAATCACATACAAGACAAAATCATGCATATGTATAACAATGTCTCACTTTTATAGTTGTGGGTTGGTAAAAATAGGTACAAGAAAAAAGTTAAAGAAATAATCTAGTGAAAAATATCTAGATTGGGATTGTTATGATATTTAATGCTTATTTAGTTAACTAATAAACTATAATTCATTATTTAACTAGTATATTTCATTCAAATCACATGATCGTCTCTAATCTAGATAATATACATTTAGAATAGAATATAAGGTAAATACACCAAAGCTTTTCTATTTCTAATAGAATAACTAGGTAATAATATATGATATCAAATAGTTTTCCACTTATCAAAAAGATAAGATAATAGTAAACAAAATTATTTAATTGTTTAAGAATAAATAATAATGTATTTTTGTATCTACATCATATAATGTCATGACTATTGATGACATTATCATGGATATAGAGCCATGGATTCAGACCTACAAAACAAAATAAACAAAAGACAATTCCATGCTTAGTTTAAACAATATCATGATGATGTAGAACTATATTATGAATGTGAAGATGTGACTTTATACCTACACCCAAAAAACTCATAGATAGTTCATCATCATAGTTAGGGTTAGAAAAATCATTAATTAATAATACAAACTTTCACTTCATAAAATGTGAGTTCACATAAGGGAAAGTAGATGGCTAGATATATCATAGTAGTCATGGTTGGTGGTTAGGGATGAAACCTTGAATTTTTAATACAATTTCATGTTTGTAGGGAATATGTCACACCTATAAAGAGTGATATCATGTTTATTACAATGTCACATTTGGATGAAACCTTGACTATTTACTAAAATGTCACATTTGCCTCAACTCTTTGATAATTCATCCTTGCAAGCTAGTTAGATCACACTACAAACACAAGGTTATCAAAAAGAGGGATCCCACTCTAGTCATCAAAATGTAATAGAAAAAAAGTTTGAAATTAGAGTGTAATATCAAAACTAATAACTACCATGCAAATGACCGAAATCAAACTTCAAATCTATTTTAAAACTTAATATTGAGCAAGGTAGATAAATTATAAGAAATCAGTAATGAGAGTGAAAGATATTATACCATCATATTACTCTAAATTTATCTCTAAATAACATGATGTTCTCAAAAGTTGATAGAGTATTTATGCTTTAATGCTTTCTTATTTTATTGCTATGGATTCTCAATAATTATACATAATGTTAGCATGAGAATGTTGTTCATATATTAGTTGGATTTACTTGGGAATATGCTAGTTTAAATAAAAGGTGGAAAGGGAAATGAGGGGATATATTTTTATCTTGTGGGTGGCAAGACCAACAGTCTAGGATTTTAAAATAAATTAAATATTAATTGGAATATCCTATAAGGATATTAGATATGGGCTATAGGTAATTAGGATAGATAATGAGTAATAGATTAATGGAGGTAGGTAAGATTTAGGAATTTAAAATTCCTAAAAATGAGGGTGAATCACTCTAAGAGGATTAGATATTTTTAAAGGAGTTTATATGCTAATGAATTATGATTAAATGGGGATTAGTAGGTGGATTAGGAGTGGTAGTTGGAGGTTGTTGGGTTTTTGGAATTAAAATTTCCAAATAGGATAATGAAGGTTAATAAGCTAATTAGGATGTAATAATAATGTAATAGGATGATTAATTAATATGTGAAAAGTATAAGGTTAGTATGGTAAGGGGTATATAAAGGGGATTATATTAATGATAAGAGGAAGGTGATATTAGGAATAATAATGAAATAATAAGCAAAGTTAATATGATGTTATAATAATGAAGTGAGTATAAATAGATGTATACACTAAGCTAGTGTTTAAAATCATGGACTATTGTAATTTAATTCATCAAAGCATTATGAAAAATTTAGGTTTTATAGGATCTTATCACATTTCAATGTTAGTTCCTCTAGGTTTACAAATTACAGACTTGTATTTCTAGGTTTAAGTTTGAAAATATGTGTCATAAGAGGTATGAGTGTTATTTGGAAGGTTGTAGGCATGATAATTTAGTATGAGATATATTATCACAAACACCATGAGATGAAATCACTCCATCATTATGTTTTTGATAAGTGATACTCATGATTTTGAATATAATATTGATGTTTTATTATGGTATTGATAGGTATCTCTACTCTATATTAAAACAATAGAAATTACATATTTTAAAGTGTGTGTGTGTGTGTGTGTGTGTGTGTGTGTGTGTGTGTGTAGGCATATATAAATCAACATTCGTATTGACTTAAAATTGATACTTTTTTATCTTAGTAAGACCACTTTATGCAAGTTACATCTTATTTGACACATTTATTAGTTTTTTAACATGGTGATTTGAGTTAGATTTACTTTCCATCTCAATTTTAACACATAGTTTTTATGTGTTTTATAATGTAGGTGGAGTAGATACTTTGATATGTTGATCATTGGAAAAATTCATTTAGTGTATTTTTTTATCATTAGTAGATGAATTATTATGTTATCATCAAACTGTAAAATGATTATATAACCTTAAATGTAAATTTTATATTTATCTTATTGTGAAATGTTATTTGTTTGATTGTTTATTGAACATGATTCAATTTCACTATGGTGTATTTAAAATTTGGTAAAAAATATTGTATTGTTTACTACTTTAGTAAGGATTATGCAAAGGATTAATTTTTTAGTTTACTATAACCTCTTCATGGAGTGAACCATGGTAATATAGATATTATAAGTGAAAATTTTAAGGTAAACTGACTATGTTTAATCAAACTAAGTCTATGTGGAAAGATTGAAAAAATCACTTAGTTTTGTTCTAAAGTATTCTAATTAAGAGTTATTTAAAGTCAGTAAATTGAACTTTGTAGTTAAGAAGTTGTCTATCGAGGAAATGTTGTGAATAAGTTATTTTTAATTGATCAACTGAAATTTAAGTGAGTTATTAGAAAATAAGACATGCTTATAATGTGAGGCCCCTAATAAATCTTGTGATATGGGATGTTAGTGGTTATCACCCTTATTATATCGTAACATAGATAGTTAAAAAATTGAATTTATAACTAAGAGTTTTAGTGCAAGTTGACTATTGAATTTTAATTGAAATCAAACTAAGTTCAGAACCTAACTCAAATAAATACCTATATTTTGAATTAGATGAAATTAAGACTTGTAACCATTTAATTTATCCCAAGAGACATGAAATGAACAATAAATGTAGTTTTATTCCTTTCATTGATGAATTTTATTTTCCATTTCCATAAATCAATTGTAAAAATATACCTCATCTTTTTTAATTACAAAGTTAATTTGGAGCTAATTTACTGAAATAAATAGAGTTGGATTTTATAAGAAATGGAAGATGAATCTAAATTAATTTAGCATTAAATTATCCTTGGAATCTAAAAAAAATTCAAAACAAGATGATTGTTATCTTTATTAGATAAATTCTAAAACCAATTTGTTCTTGATATTTGGGTAAAACAATTTTTTGTAGTTAAATTCATTTTAGAATTCCAATCAATTTTTATGTTTCCTTCACTATGGATTCATACTATGGTATTAGATAAGTAAATTATATCTTAGATAATTATTTTTAGGTGTCAAAAATATATACCTCTTTCTTAGAATAGTTTAACTGGTGTTGTTTTATAGTCATATTATTGAGCCAAGAGATGGTTGTGTTTTGGGTTGTAAGGAATGCCCATGTCATAGTAGATGATGAATTGTCTTGGTATGTTCATTTTGGTTTTATCTATCTCACCTTTGGAATATTTTTAGATTGTAATAGTATTATGGATTAAATTTTCATTCTTTTGGATACTTTTAGCTTGGATATATGATCTTGATTTATTGTTAAGTATTGGGAACCATTTACTTTGTAAATTGTAAATAAATCATATTGGTATGCTTTTTTTCATGAATTAACCTAATGATTATTTGATGTGATATTTATAAATTAATTTATTACTACTATTCATTAGATTTATGGTCTCTATTTGAAATTACTTGATGTAGATCTTATCAATGGTGAAACCAATGATATCTTCTATAGGAGCTGGTATAACATTTGTGTTTTACCACTCCTAGATGAAAAGGGTTATGGATCCTATAGATTTAAGTTATCCATTGAATAAATAATTCTTAGCATTAATTTTTCTCCTTTCATCCATTGATCATAACGAGTTAGTTTCCATATTTTACCTTTTTAACCTACATTGATACTATGTTATCTCCTGACTCCATTATAAATCAAAAGAGAAACATCATCAATAATAAAATAGTTTTCATTTATGTTGATATTATTTGAGAATGATTTAGGGGGAATGGAAAATCAAACTGAATAGTTTGTTTTGTAATTATATTACCTATGTAGCTAGTTTGACTTCCACCATATATAGTTGGTCTGATAATCAGACACCTTGGTTGATCATAGTCCAATATACATCTCTTAAACCATGAGATGACATTAATAAATTCCATCATTTTTTTTGGACCACATTTATTGTTCATGTAAATCTTTGTGAAGTTACATGTCCTTACTGACATCTTCTTGAGACATACATGGACATTATGTTAAAAAAATGTTGTGTTTTAGTTACGTGTGTTTTTTAGTCATGCATAAATTTTGGGCATGTAATTTGAGTTTTTTAGGGAAATATAATTTATTTTTTTCATGAAATAATAAACCCCCACTTTAATATCCATAGAATATTTCAAGAATTTTTTAAGTTCAAACTCAATGTAAATTCACTTATTAGGTTTAATTGACTAAAAGAGTTCCATATCAAGACATATAACATGCCATATGGGTTGAACTATTTAGTTTAATAAGAACCACATTGGGATTGAAACCAAGGTAGTTCAACCTACACATGGAATTTTGAGTGAGGCCTATGCAGTGACCTTAAAATCCCAAGTCCACTTTGAAAAAATCATCATGGCACTACACATGAAGAAATAAATATAACTGGTAAGTAGAGCTTACACATCTATCCATCATAGCTTAATATTTGATATTCTCAAGTGATTTTTAACCTAGGTTTTTAGAGTCTACTAAGATAAAAGGATACCATTAACATAATAATCTATAAGACTATGAGATTCAAACTATTTAAAAACATATTCAACATCATCAATAACTAAGAACACATCAATAGTTTATGAAAGATTAATAAAACCATTACGTCATTATAAAACTTTAGTGTCATTATCCCCAATAACTACTATAATTTTCATGTCTATATATTTTAGAGTGACAACCTAGTAAAATGGTAGGGTTAATTTAAAATTAATGATAAGAGCCTAACATTTATTGGATACATGACATGGATATATCAAATGCATTAAATTCATTAAAATCATACTACATAAATAATTTTTAAAAGGAATCTATGAGACTACACACATTCCATGAGAGAATATTCACAAGGAGGAATCATCAATATGTAGATCCATTTGAACATCTTCAAGCCCTTTATATGTATCTAAATATCAAAACATGTTACTCAAAATAATATGGTAGTTTTGTAAAATATAATATCCAAGTGAAATGATGTGGTACTTGGCCCCATTTTATCTCCTAGGTGAATCTCCACCACCGTGATGTAGATTTTGTAAGCACTTGGAGGGTGGAGGAATCCCTGAGAATGTACCAATACTTTAAATAACAACTTAAGTATTTATAATAGTAAAATATTGAATCTAATTTACAAAGTATAAGAAGAGGGGGGATATATTATACATTTTAAGTATATTTTTTGTGGTTAATCATTATATATGGTGTTTAAAAAAACAAGGGTTTTACTCCGCATAAACTTTTTTTTATTGTTGATGATCATTTAACTCTCACTATTTTTATCCATTGTTGATTTTTTAGTTATAATATTAGGGTCATAGAGAAGCATAAGAGGTTATTCATTCATTTTATGATCATGGAATTGAAAATGAAACAAAGTATTTGGAAGATTGGTATAAGTCACTTCTTATATGAAATGATCAACCCCCACTTGAATATCTTGAGACCATTTGAAACATTTTACAAGTTCAAACTCAACATAAACTCACTTGATAGGTTAGATTAATTTAAAATGTTCCATATCATGACATATCACATGCTTTATATGTTAAACTATATTCATTTAAGAAGTCCCATAGTGAGATTACAATCCCATGTAGCTTAACCCACATAGGGAATTTGAGTGAGGATATTTTAATGACCTTAAAATTAGGATACCATCACAATAAAATCATCATGGAATTATACATGAACCAAAAATTAGACTTGGAAAGTAGATCTTTCACATGTTGTGGATCCTTAAAGGAGGAAAAGAAACATTTGGTAACTTACAAATCCATCCTAAATTGGTACTATGATATTCATAATGAAGTTAATGAAGTTTAACCCAATTTTGGAGTGTATATTAAGAATAAATACCACTAACATAGTAGGCTATAAGATTATGATTTTTGTACTAATTAAAAAATATATTCAATATAATTAACAATTAAGAGCACATATACACGATGATAGGGACTAATAGAATCATAAACCCATCATCTACCATTTGTGTCATGATCCATGTTGACTAAAAAAATATTTATGTTTTAATATTTTAGAGCGATAACCTACCTAAAGGGTATGGTTAATGTTGAATTCAATGCAAAAAATCTTATAAAGTCGCATATAAGATATGAAAAATCAGTGATCAAAAGGTAGTATGACATAAAAAACATATGAAACCCTATGAAGCATGAAATTCTCCTTTCAAAAATAATGTTAAATGAATTTCATTAAATAATCTCAAATTATTATCAAGTCAATGCCTTATGATAATAAATTTTTGATATAGTTATGAAATATAATCGAGAGAGCATTCAATAGATGGAGTAGAATTTAATTAACTTCTACGTTGAATGGTTAAGCATTCCAAGAAAATATGAAAAATATATTTATAAAGTCAATATGGAAAATTTTGGTATGTGTAGATGCCTAAAAATGACCCCTAGACATTTTATTAGTCATTAAATAATAGCTTTATAGGATGTTGGTGCACTTGTCAATTATTTATATAAATTATGAATAGTCCCATTTAATTCTCCTAGCACCCTACAACTATCATCAACTCTCTCCTAAATATTCATAATTTCTTACTTTACCTACTATAAATGTGGACTTGACATTTATCACATGAGAAATAGTCAGTTTTAAAATTTTGGGAGGCTTCTTATGGGAACTTATTCCCCTTGACCCAAGGAACCCTTGCTCCATATTTTTTCATTTTTCCAAATATTGGATGTCAATTTACATGCCACCAAAGTCATAATTTGAATTCAAGACATCTATAAATAGATAATAAACCTGACACATTTAAGCATCTATGATATATTTAATATGAATTTCCATGAATTTTAAAATTAATGAATAAAAAAATGTATAAATCATTTTTTACTCATATTAGTCTTTCAAGCCTCTAGAGAAATCAAAAAATAAATACAACATTATTTGTAGAGACAAATTTTTATAGACTTAATTTTTTTGGCTATTGAAAAACTATAAATATTGGAGTTTTATTTTTACGATAATGTATATCAAAACAAATTTGTTGTTTACCCCCATAAAAAGATTCAAAAAAAATTAATGAGATTGGTATTCTAGAGAGAAAAGCAGGGGACAATACATGGGATAAAGATATTCCTTATTTTAACTTTAGGATTGATGTTGGTTTAATCCAAAGACCGATCAGTTTAACCAATTATACTTAAAGAGTATGAACTGCCACCACTATAGGCTCAATGTCTTTTTAATGACACTTATAATTTTTATCAGCTGATTGAACTTGACTCTTGATTTCTATATATATTTTGTTATACTTTACAAATTTATAAATTAGGGATTGGTGTTTTAGTTTTCAAACAAACATAAAAAATAGGGGAAAAGAGAGTAGAAAATGAGATTTATAGTCATGAAAATGCTAATGCTTGAGAACCAAAGCATAACAAGTCACAATTATATGAATGTGTACATAGTTTAAAAATTTCACAAATGTTTTACGACCTAGTGGGAAATATTCTAAGGGGCACTATATTGAATTCATAAATCATAAATTATTAACTAAATATAAACACCTTGAAAGGTTTGTAGAAGGCTATACAGAATAATTTCAAATTAATTTATAGCTACAAGTACATAAATGAAAGAGTGATCTGAAGAAAATAAAAAAGAACTTACAAGCAAACTAGATTATCATAAGCATAATATAATTACTACTTTAATTTAATAGAGTAAAAATTAAATTCCTTACCATAGGCATAAAATATCAATAAGAAACCATGTAAAACATTCCCAAGAAAGAAGACAAAGTGAAATTATTATGTTGTGATTTTGATAGAGTTTCTTTGTACTTAGTGTCAACCCTTTCAAAGGGAAAATCAAGTCCCTTATATAGATATACATTTTCCATGAAGTTCACTCATCCCAATAAAATGGTGGTCAAAAAAATTCAATGATTATTGGGGAATGTAAATGAGAGTTTTATAAATTCACTGATATATTGTCAACTTTAACGTGATTTACAGTTTAGGAATCACACTTATTAAAGTCTGAATTTTGTATTTTATGTTCATTATCTCTTATTGGATACTTACCACGTGCACACCAAATGATGAGTCATGCCATAAAAACTACATTAAATTCAATTTTTGAGTCTAGTTAAAATATATTTTAAATAATGGTGGTAGATTATCATTGGGATTTTCTTGGCACTACCATTCCACATGCCCTACATAGAATTCTACATTCAATTTATAGGCTAACTAAATTATCATTCCATCCCCAACATGACTTTAGGGTCTCTTGGATCATTTTTATCCTTTAATATCCTAAAATTTTTCACTTCTAGGCCTTTTAGTTTTTGAATAACCATATTCAATTTGGCGACACTTTTGATAGTTGACATGCAATACCCTTGGGACACTTGATAGTTTTAAGGGCTAGATGGGCTGCCACTATTAGTTTCTTCATATTATGATGACAATATTAAAATATGTCTCCTCTTTGGCTTCTCATTTATTTTCCTTCACTATGTCTTTAGTTTACTTTAGTAGGTATGAGTTTACCACTTAGCGATCTGTTGATGTCCCTGAGCTCAACTTTGTTATTTTATTTCATCATCATCATCATAACCACATGGTTTTTCCTCAAATTACCAATATATTCATGAATTATTTGGGCCATGTGGTCCTTTGATTAATAATACCTTCCATATGTGATCTCAAGATCCTAAGATGGCACCAAGAGATGTAAACCTAGGCCTTTAGGGGCATGAAGCTTTGTATATCTTACTGATTTTTTGTTGGTTCAGGTCACTGGGATCATGACACTTAGTAGAATCCTAGTCACACACTTGCATATAGTATTTTTATGTGTATGTATTATCCCAAGGTAATGTTTCATTGATATAATTCCACATAGAAACATCCTAGTGATCTAGAGAGTTAGAGGTGTAATGTTAGGAATCCCAAGAGTCAGAATATAGTTAGATCCTTGTTAGTGAATCAAAAGAGAATTAAAATAAATAATGCAATGGAAACTAATATACTCTTACCTAAGTACTTATTTTATATTAACATAATGATAAAAACTACAAATAGAATATAAAAACATAAAACTATGTTGGCTCCTCTGTCAGAAATAGTGTTTATTTATTGGCAAAAAGGATGTTCTTGCTTGGCTTATGAGAAATAGAAACTTTAATAAATGAATTTTCCATCCTAGAAGCACTTTTCTAAGACCAAATTCATATTTTATTGTCTTGGCTTGGATTGATGTAATATTCTTGAATCAATTTGGCACTATAAGATTGCTTGAAAGGCTTCTTGAAGGCATTCCTACAAAATAACTTTACACACAAAAGATTATTTGGAGAGAGTGAGGGCACTTATATTTATAGGTATTAAAATAAATATAACCATAGGGTGGTTGGGTTTATTTTTAACCTTGGTTGATTATAGAGTAACCTTGGTTAATTTTTTAGATTAACCCTAGGTTGGGTTAAAGCAATTATGAAGGCTTGATAACTCATAGGAGATATTTATTGCCATTATAACTCATAGAAGATATTTATGAGGTTGTGACTCATATTTTCTTTGAATTTTAGGAATTAATAAAATATATTATTAATTCCCTTGATATTGACCTCATCTTGATTGAAAAATTCCATTTTTATAAACTATAATTCCCTAATTAAACTTAAAATTTTTACTTAAGAAGTTAATTGAAGTTTGATTTTTAATTAATCCTACTTAGTTGTCATATCCCAATTTCTCTCTAAGCTAAGCAACTTGTTTGATATATGGATTATTATGGTTGATTAGTTGATTAACTAAAGCTTTCTTAAGATTTATATCATATTTTAATTATTTTGCAATTATGTGTTGCTTAATTTACATGATTGGTTTGCTATGAGTTAGCAATACTTTTACATTATGTTCATTATAATCATGTTTATTAATTATACATCATTATTTTATGGATATAATTATGTTTTGGGCTAACTACCTTGATTTTTGTGAGGTAGATGTAAGACATATCCATCCTTCAGGTTGTGATGGAGGGAGAACATCATTGGAGAGGGTGGTTTAGATTAAGACATTGGGGGATGATAGAGAACAAACCCAAAAACTCATGGACACACCATAATAGAATATCATGTTTGCAATAAATTTCCTGAGATAGATAGCTATAACATGTTTTATGTTACTTTTCATTTAGGTGATTCTTAATATGATTTCTAGCATGATCTTAATTGATGTTGATGATCATGTTGATTTTTTAAGTTTTTATCTATTTTGTGGTCATATGTAGCTTATCTTATATGATGTAATTGCTTGATTGAATGAGTGAATCTATATATGTTTTTACTTACATCACTACCTTATTGGGTATAGATGTGTAGTATAAAAATATGATGTTATGTATGTATTGTTATAATAAGTATATAAATATTCCATTGTTGTTATTTGATCTATAGGATTAAGGTAATAATAATAATTAGAAGATTATTATAGTAGTATATGTTTAACCTAATGTCAGAAAATATTAATAACATTATTTGAAAATGTCTTTGTATTTAATTTAATGTTGACCAAAGGTTTAATATTCATAATATTAGATAATGAATATATTTTTAAATATATAAGTGAAATAATTGTGTTTACAAAGTGTTTATTTGTGGATGACTTGATAATGTTAAACAATATTCTTTTTAATACATATTTATACTACCCATGCTATATAGTCGATATATTAAATAAGTATTTGATATTCAAATTTGCATGTAAATATATTGATTATTGACTAGATGATATCTAACATTTCATGAAATAAATGTTGGTTATTATGGATTGTTGATTATTTGGTTTGGATAGTCAGTTTATGAAGTTGATGTTTACGTCAATGGCATGCATATTTTATAAAGGATATAAAATGATTAGTTTAATTAATTAAAGGAATTTTTGAGATGATTAGTGTTTTTAATCAATCATTGACTCTGGGATAACCATAATTTTGTAAAAATCATGATGGATTTTGGATGTTGGCTGCATGGTGGAAGAATGTATCATAGTGGGAGTTATATCAAGCTATTTTTTCATGCATATTTTTAATTCAGTTGGAGTTAACCATTAATGGAGGAGAAGGTGGTGGCAAGTAATTCAATGGAGAAGAACAAAAAAATGAGAAGATGGATTTAAGGGGGCACATGAAATAAAAAAAGTAGTAGACAGAAGGAGAAGAAGGTGTGAACAAGTTAAGGAAAAAGAGGGCATTTAGTTTCCTTGGCATAATCATATTCAAAGGTCAGTTTTGTTCTTAAATTTCCTATGTGTAATGATTGAGGGATTTTGAATTGAAATTATCATTGGGTTTTCATTTGTTTGAAATGATATGATTTTTTTAGAAGGGATATATGTAGGATTTTATGGAAGGATCAGCCTCCACAGAACCCTACATCCAACCTAGGATAACTTGAGGGATCGACTATGTGTAAACCTAGTTTTTTCAATCTAATTTAGGTTGAGATAGTTAGTTTTCAAAACAATTATGATATATATATTCATTAAAGTGTTTATAAATATATATTGAGACATTGGATTGTATGAGGACTCAACTATGTCTAAACCTAATTGGGTTTTTGGTATAAATATATGAGTTCTCTATATAAAATGGACTATGTAGACACACACACACACACACACACACACACACACACACACACACACACACACACACACACACACACACACACACACACACACACACACACACACACACACACACACACACACACACACACACACACACACACACACACACACACACATGTGCGCATGTGCGCGCGCGTGCGCGCACACACACACACACACCCACAAACACACACACACATTTGTATTCTAAATATTTAAGGCTTTCAAATGAATTAGTATGTATAAATTACCTATTAGATAAACTCAAGGCTTTGGTTTTTAATGGAGTTATGTGATTTAGTTTTAAAAATGAATTTCCTTTATTTCAAACTGAAATCATAGTATTCATTATAGACTCTATTGTGAATCCTATAGCCTACATATTTATTTATTTATGGAAGTGGGATAAAAATAGTAGAAGCCATAACAAAATAATTTAGGAAAGGGTAGGTGAAATGAATCAACTACTATTTGTAAACACGGATGTATGCTTAAATATATACATAAGAGGTTAATGTTATATTGCTAAGTTAAGATGTCATTATATTCATTACATGATAATTATTTAATTGTTTATCTATGACTGTGTATTACTGTTACATGTTTGAATTGGCCTATGTTTGAGTAAGAATCTAGAAAATTTGGTGAAAGAATGGATATATATATATATATATATATATATATATACAATTTACTTGAAGAGATTTTTTTGGTCAGTTTTGAGTTGTTATAAAATATTTCCAAAGATGGACATAATTGGATGAGTGAATGTATTTGGTCATACAAATATAACTTAAATGCTAATTCAAATTGATTGATATGAATAATAATGAATAAATTTGGATAAAAACAAATTGGTATAAATGGATGATTACGTATATATATGGAAAATCTATGTGTGTGAGTGAAACAAGAGTATTTGGATTTATCTAGTCTATTAAAAGGGCTATGGGGATATCTCATTAGATGGATATATATACATAAAGTATACATAATACTTTAAGACATTATATAGTGGATGTATTCTTATAGTATACTATATACAATATAGTATTTGTATGATATTAGAATTGTATTTGAAGATTTTAAATATATAAATATAAATGGTATAAATACATGGTTGTGGACTATGTTATAAAATTGAAATTGGTTATACCATAGATACATACATACATACATACATATATATATATATATATATATATATATATATATATATATATATATATATATATATATATATGTATGTATGTATGTATGTATGTAGGTATATGTGCCCAAATGTGTTCTCATTGAAAATATTATTACCATACGGTGTGTAAATGGATGCTTTTATATATTTTAATGTTTGTATAAAAGGATTAAATAAAAGTATTTATGAGTTTTAAATGTAAAGCATATTATGATGTTTTGGACTAGCTTTTGTTTTATATGTGGAATATGAACAAAATAATAAGCCTATAAGTTACTTTATGATTTGGGCAATTAAAAGTTTTTATATTGTCATGCTTGGATGGTATGCTTAGGACTAATTTTTATTCTATTTATTACTCTATAATAAACTAGATGATATTAGATTCAAAACATTACATTTGATGGACTAAATGTGTGTATTTAATATTTATATATTTAGCATATTTTTTATCAGCTAAAGATAAATATTTTGAATGAATGTATTAGTTTTGATATTATTATATATTCTAACTAAATATTTCATTCATGACACTAAATAAGTAGTGGATAGATTCCATGGCTTAATTAGCACCATCAATGCAAGATGAGGAGTAATATGATTGAGTGGTGTGTATGAATTTGACTGATCCTAAAGATCATTAATTATTGAAAACTTTAGCCAAAGTATTGTTTATAATTGAACATTATCATTTCATATGTTGATATAGTGTTCATATTTGTGTGTTATCATGTTAGTATGGATTTATTTATGATACAATTTTGTATTAGATATCTTGAATAGATGGGTACTAATTTATTACTTTGGATTCCCACACTATCATTACATACCCATCTATGAAGGGAGGGCCATCCCCTTTTTGGGAGATAGTGTAGAGATATATAGTCTATAGTTGGTGTGGAAAATCACTTAGATGATTTTCTCCCTCCCAATTGGATTATTATACTAGGGACTACACTTGAGATTACAAATTGATACTTGAGTTGTAGAGACTCTTGAGTCATGGAGACTCTACTCCATGGAGTTTTGTATCATGTTTTACTATTTGAGATATTATTATGTATTTCTAAAACCTATAATATTTATTAATTATACTTATACAATAGTGGTTGTAATGTTGTATTAGCTATGGCTAAATTTGTATTATTTATTTAATGATTTAGATATAGTATTTATTGTTTGTTCAACATTAATCATGATTATTATATTTGTTCATGGTGGTACTTAGTTAAGTGGATTATTTTTAAACCTATTGGTTAACTAATAAATGTATTTAGTTAAATATCATTAATTATATTTATCCTGATAAAGTATATAAGATGAATACATGTAATTAATTTTAAAAATTACTATATTCTTGTAAAATCCAGTGGGGTTGTTACATTATACAGAGCTAATGATAAAACTCAAGGAGTTAATGTGTCTACCAATACAAAATTATTCTTATGTTTATCATAAATAAAAATGGTGTGTGCTAGACTAAGAAGTGAGGGTAATTTGGATACCAAACCCTTTTTTGATCCAAATCATTTTACTATTGATCAAGCTACAAACTTATACCAAATCCTCATGACCATGCAAGAGACTAGGGATTGATTCATGGCCCTAGAACAAGAAGTGCATATCCATGAAGAGTATAATACTCAAGAGGAATATATAGAGCATCCTGATAATTAGGAACATCCTCAAGTCTAGAGGCATGATAAATTTCCATAGGATGTGAGAGCTTGAGTAGATGTAGAGTTGGCACTGGATATGAAAAAGGTAAATCCACCCAGGTTTGATGGAATTATATTAGAAGTTGGAGATGAAGCATGGATGAAAGAAATGGAGAATTATTTCAACATTTAGAATTATTTTAAAGTCACAAAATTAGTCTAGGAAGCTTATCAGCTTACTGGTGAAGCAATAACTTGGTGGGAAAATAATAAACCCAAGATGAACCTGAACTTAACCACCACCACTTGGGAACAATTTGTGATAGTATTTAGGTCAAAATGGCTTCCACAAATATACTTCAATCAAAATTTTATGGATTTTTAAAATATTAAGCAAGGGGATTTATCTATGAATGAATACTAGGAGAAATTCATCAAGCTCCTTAAGTATGTACCTTAATATCAAGTGGATGAGAGGTTCAGAATTAGGAAATTTATCAGGTGTTTGATAAGGTAGTCAAGCAAGAATAGAAACCAAAATCTCTTACCAAAGTTAGAAATAAGCTCAAAAATAAATTTGGAAGTTCTAAAGAAAGTTTTAAAAATAATAATTATAAGCAAATGAATGGATACTATAAGAATCAATTCAAGAATCAAAATGCCAATTTCAATAGTGCTTTAAGGAACGTGAAACCCAATAATGGTTTCAAGGGTGGTTTTGAGGGAAAATTATAGTTTGAAATGAAAGGACTAGTTGAAGGTTGCTTCATATGTGGAGGTTACCATTTTCCTTAAAAATACACTCAAGACAAGTTGAATAACAAGGGTTCTACTTCTCATCAAGGTAAATTTCATCAGTAGATTTGTGTAGTTATTAATAATAATTAGGATGAGTATCAAGCTTCACCCATAGAACTATCAAGTATTTTGTTCAAGCATATAGTTTATATTTTGATTGACATAAAAGTTACAAAATGTTTCATTACTCTTATAACGATTAATAAATTATCTAGAAAGGCTAGAGTTATGGCAAATTCATGGTTAGTATAATATTGGAATGAGTCAAAGGTCAAATTTGACAAGTGTTTAGTCAAAGAATAAATTAGGTCTCTTGAGTTCACTATAGTAGTAGATCTTTTTGCATCACCGTTGGGTTCATATGATGTGATCCTAGAAGTAAATTGGCTTGTGAAGCATAAGGCCATGGTTAAATGTTATCTAAAGAAGGTTGACTATCAAGATGATTTTAGAAATTAGACATAACTTCAAGGTGAGAAAATGGAGTTGAATATAAAGAATATTTATACAATTCAACTCCATAAATCTCAAAGGAAGAGACATCAATAATTTATCATTAAGATAAATGATATGGAGGAATCTAAAGAGCCATCTATCTAAGATTATCCTTTTCTAAAAAAATTTCATGATGTGTTTCCAAAAGAATTACTAGGATTACCACCTAAGCACAAGTTTTATTTCTTGATTAAAATTATACATGGATTGGAATCATAGTCTAAGGCATTGTATAAAATGATAACCACTAGATTTATTGAGTTAAAGGCACAAATTTAAATGTTTTTTTGAAAGGGTTGACTCAACCTAGTGTATCACCATGGGGTGTACTAGTTGTCTTCATCAATAAGAATGATGGTACTCTTCACCTATGTATATATTATAAAATGTCTAATAAAGTAATGATCAAGAGCAAATATCAATTTCCATGCATTGATGATATTTTTGATCAAATGCAAGGAGAAATAGTCTTTTATAAGATTGATCTTAGAGTAGGGTATCATAAGTTGAGGACCTATGAACAGAATTTTTTGAAAATAGTTTTTAGGAATTGAAATGGGTATTATGAATTCATAGTGTTACCATTTGGATTGACAAATGCTCCAAAATCATCTATGAATCTTATGAATAGTGTGTTCAGAGATTACTTAGATCATTTTGTTTTGGTATTTCTAGATGATATCCTCATTTATTCCAAGGATGAAGAAGAGAACCTATATTATCTAGAACTATTTTTGTAGTGTTTTCAAAAGAATAGGTTATATGGAATGTTGTTTAAGTGTGCATTTCCCAAAATAAATTATAGTATTTGGGACATATTATCTTTATGGATAGTAATTAGTGGAATAAACAAAGATAAGATCCATAATGGAGTGGCTAACACCAAAGAATGTGCATGAGATAAGAAGTTTCATGAGATTAGTGGGATATTTTAGGAAATTGATTCTCAATTTCTCTAATATAGCTAATCCAATTACCTTTTTTTAGTGGAAGAATTAGATTTTCATTTGGTCAAATAAGTCAGAGGTAGCTTTTCAAGAACTAAAAAGTAGGATTAATTAAACACCATTGATAAGAGTTCCTAATCCTAATGGTCAATTTTAAGTGATTATCAATGAATTTGGGGATGTACTTGGAGTAGTTCTTACATAGGATTTATCAGTGGTAGACTATGAGTCCAGGAAATTGAAGACATATGAGGTGAATTATCCCCATCATGACCTATAACTTCCATCAATTATGCATGCTCTATAAGTTTGAAGGCATTATCTATTAGGGAAACCATCTGAGTTCAAGATAGATAACTTGGGACTCAACTACATATTCACCCAACTAAACTTTGATGCTCATCAAAGATGATAGAGTTATTATCTAATTATAATTTTGATATTAACTATATCAAAAGAAAGGAGAATAACGTAGCTAAAGCTTTGAGTCATAGGAGGTACATAGAAGTTTTGGATACTATTAGGATTACTTTTGAGATCAAGTAATCAAATTCTCTCTAAGAGATGAATTTTATGATCAGGTTAACAAAACATTATTTGAGAATGCTCATAATCCTAAGTATAAGGGATTCAAGATAGAGAGTGATGGTATTTTGTGGTATAATCGTAGGATGTACGTGTTTGATAGGGAGAATTTGAGGATCTCAATGTTAAATAAATTTCACAATCCCCATATTTAGGATATCTAGGAGTAACCAAGCTCATGGATAACCTCAAACCACTCTATTTCTAGAAATGAATCAAGAGAGATACAGTGGATTTAATGTCACATTGTCTAAAATGTTAGCATGTGAATGCTAAAAAGGTGCATCCACCTAGATTTTTATATCCACATGGTATATTGGAATGGAAGTGGTAGGTGATTGGCATGGACATCATTAAATGGTTTTCATTATCATGGAACCAACATGACACGATCTTAATTATAGTTGACAAACTAACTAAGGTAACCCACTTCATATCGGGCATCTTGAAAGTTGATGGACCTATGATTGTGAAGATATTCATGAAAGAAATGTAATAATTACATGGATTTATAGAGAAGATCATTTTGGATCAAGATCCTAGGATGAAATCTAGGTTTTGGTTGACTCTAAATTTAGCTATGGGTATATAATTGAGTTTCAACACTACTTATCACTTATCAACTGATGGATAAATAGAGAGAGTTAACAAAGTTTTAAAATATCTCCCTTTTATGTATTGTATATATCAAAAATAAAAGTGTGAGGATAACCTTTTATTGATTGAGTTTGATTATAACAACTGATACTAATCAACATTAAAGATGGCTCCATTTGAGGCATTGTATAGAAGGAGGTGTAAAATACCAATTAGTTGGGACATGTTATAAGAAATGGTAATATTTGAACCAAATATGATTTTAAAAATGGAAGAGAAATTCAAGATGATCAATTAGAGGTTGGTCGAGGCCAATGATAGACAAAAATAGTTTGTTGATTTGAAGAGAACCTAGGCAGTTTTTAAATAGGTGATAAGGTATTTCTATGAGTTAAGCCACATAAAATATTGATTAAATTTGAGAAGTCAGTGAAAATTTCATTGACATACATGGGACCCTTCAAGGTTTTGGAAGGGGTCAATCCTATAGTGTATAGGCTTACATTGCCACTAGCTCTAGCTCTTTTTCATAATGTCTTCCACGTGTCTTATCTTAAAAAGTATGTTATTGATCCTTCACATGTGATTGATTAGAATTATTTATAGGTTTTGGACCTTAGGGTGGTCATGGAAGAACTAATCAAAATAATCTATACTCAAAATCTTAGTTTACATAATATAGAGGTGTCATAGTGTAAGGTTCAGTGGGACCAATATTCTAAAGATAGTGACATTTGGGAGGACTATGATGATTTTTATAGGTTGTTTCTACATTTATTTACTTGATTTGTTGTTGCATATTTATTAATTTATATTGAAAAATGTTTTAAATTCATAATTTTTGTTTGATTAAACATCATCAGAATGATGACCAGCTTTAGAGGGAAGGATGTCATTTCATGATTTATCTCTAAACTAAATAACTTGTTTAATCCACATATTATTATGGTTGATTAGTTGATTAAATAATGTTTGATTAATCTTTAATTTATATGATAATTATGAGACAATTATGTGTTGCTTAATTTACATGATTGGTTTGTTATGAGTTAGCAATACTTTTACATTCTATACATTATGATAATTTTTATTAATTATACAACATTATTTTATAGATATAATTATGTGTAATGCTAACTACCTTCATTTTTGTGAGATAGATGTAGGACAGACTTATCCCTGAGAGTGTGATACAGGGATAAAATCATCAGAGAGGGTGTTTTAGATGAAGACATTGGGGGACGATAGAGAAAAAATGCAAAAACCCATGCACACAACATAATAGAATATCATGTTTGTGATAAATTACCTGAGATAGATAACTATAACATGTTTTGTGTTACTTTTCATTTAGGTTATTGTTAATATGATTTATAGTATGATCTTGATTGCTATTGATGATCATGTTGATTAATTTCACTAATTTTGTGGTCGTACGTATCATATCTTGTATGATGTAATTGGTTGGTTGAATGAGTGAATTTGTATATTTTTTTACTTACACCACTACCTTCTTGGGTATATCTATGTAGTATAATGATATGTTGTTATGTATGCATTGATATAATAAGTATATACGGATTCTATTATTATTTTTATCTATATGATTAAGGTAATAATAATTAGAATATTATTATAGTATATGTTTATCATAATGTCAAAATATATCATTAACATTGTTTTAAAATTTATTTGTATTCAATTTGATGTTGATAAGAGGTTTAATATTCATCATATATTAGAAAATGAATATATTGTTAAATGATTAAGGGAAATCACCATGTTTTCAAATTTTTTATTTGTGGATGACTTGGTAACATTAAACAATAGTCTTTTTAATACATATTTATATTACCCATGCTATATAGTTGATATGTTAAATAAGTAGTCAATAGTTGACTTTGTAGGAAATATAGTGATTATTGACTAGATAATATCTAACATTACATGTAATAAACATTGGTTATTGTGGATTATTATTTATTTGGTTTGGATAGTTAGTTTATGAAGTCAATATTTAAGTAAATGGCATGCATATTTTATAAAGGATATAAAATGATTATTATAACTAGTTAAAGGAATTTTCAAGATGATTAGAGTTTATAATCACTCTTTGAATCTAGGTTAACCATAATTTTATGAAAACCATGATAGAGTTTGGATATTGGCTACATGGTGGTGGACTATATCACAGTGGGAGTTTTGTTGAGTTATTTTTGCATGCATAATTTTTAGTTAGTTAGAATCAGTTGTTAATGGAGGAGAAGGTGGTGGTGAGTAAGTTAAAGGAGAAGAATAAAAGAATGGATAAGAAAGATATAAGGGGGCACATGGCATATAAAGAGTAGATTATGGAAAGAGAATAATGTGTGAATGAGATAAGGAAAAAGTAGACATTTGGCTTCCTTGGCATAATATTATTCATAGGTTGGTTTTGTACTTAAATTTCCTAGGTGTAATGATTTAGGGATTTTGAATTGAAATGGTGATTTGGGCTTTTTTTTTTGAAATGTTATGACATGTTTTAAAAGGGTTATATGCAAGGCCTTATGGAGGGCTCGGCCTCCATAGAAACCTAAATCCAACCCATGATAAAATGATGAAAATGGGTAGGGCTATAAAAATTTCCATGGTTATTTTGGATTTAATTAATCTCTGTCTTAAACCCATTTTCAATTCAGAAATATCTATTACACTATGTGAATGAATATTTCTAAATGGGTATATGTGATTTGGCTTGAGCTAGTTTTTTATCAAACCAGTTATAATATATATTCATTAAGGTATTTATAAATATAGATTGAAACTTTGGATTGTATGAGGGATTGACTGTGTGTAAACCTAATTGGGTTTTAGGTATAAATGTACAAATTTTTTATACAAAATGGATTGTGTGTGTGTGTGTGTGTCTACTCTCTCTCTCTCTCTCTCTCTCTCTCTCTCTCTCTCTCTCTCTCTCTCTCTCTCTCTCTCTCTCACACACACACACACACACACACACACACACACACACACACACACACACACACTTGTTTCTTGAATATCTAAGGCTTTCAAAGGAATCTGTATGTAAAGTTTACTTGTTAGATAAAATTGAGACTAGGGTTTTGAATGGAATTATGTGCTTCATTTTTCAAAATGAATTTTGTTTATTTTAAACTTAGGTCATAATATTCATTATAAAATCTATTGAGAACACCATAACTTGCATATTTACTTATTTATCGAAGTGGGAGCAAAATCATATAAGCCATCACAAAATAAGCTTGGAACGGGTAGGTGAAATGAATGAAATATTGTTTGTAAACTTATCTATATGCATAGTTATATACACAAAAGGATAATGTTGTATGGCTAAGTTAAGATGCCATTGTATTCATTACATGATAATTATAAAAAAATTATCTGTGACTGCATATTATGGTTACATATTCAAATTGGCCTATGTTTGAGTAATAATTTAGCACAATTCATGAAAGACTAGATATGCAGTTATATATATAATTTACTTGAAGAGGTTTATTTGGTCATTTTTGAGTTATTATAAAGGAATTCCCAAGATGGGCATAGTCTGATAAGCATATGTGTTTGGTCAAATGCATATAACTTAAATGCTAATTTAAATCGATTGATTTGAGTAATAATGATTAAATTTGGATAAAAAAGAATTTGTATAAATGGATGACTATTTATATATATGGAAATTCTATGTGTGTGAATGAAACAAAAAAATTTGGATTTACCTAGTCTAATAAAATGGCTAAGGGGATATATATATATATATATATATATATATATATATATATATATATGGAATACTCTAAGACATTAGACAGTGGATGTTTTCTTAGAGTATGCTATATACAATATAGTATTTTTAAGGTATTGGAATTGTGTTCGTGGATTTTAAATATATACATATGCATTATATAAATACATGGTTGTAGACTATGTTATAAAAATAAAATTGGTTTATATATATATATATATATATATACATATATATATATATATACATATACATATATATACTATATATATATATATATACATATATATGTATATATACATATATGTATATATACATATATATATATATACATATATATGTATATATACATATATGTATATATACATACATATATATATATATATATATATATGTATATGTATATATATATTATCTGTGTGTGTGTACACAAATGTGTTATGCATGAAAACATTATTACCATACGATGTGTAAATGGATGTTTGTATATATTTTAATGTTTGTATTAAATCATTAAATTAAGGTATTTATGAGTTTTAAATGTAAATCATATTATGATGTTTTGGACTACCTTTTTTTTAGTGGAATATGAATAAAAATATAAGCTTGTGTTATAATGGTTATTTCGGGGATGAAATAAAATTATAAATTACTTTGTGATTTGGGTAGCGGGTAGTTTTGATATGATCATACTCAGATGGTATGTTTAGGACTATTTTTTATTATATAATAAACTAGATGATATTAGATTCAGTACATTACATTTGGCAAACTAAATATGTGTATTTATTATTTTTGTACTTAACATATTTTTATCAGGTAAAGAGAAATATTTTAGTTAAATCTATTAGTTTTTATATTATTATATATTTTAATCTAATATTTCATTCATGACACTAAATAATTAGTGGATGAATTTAATTAGCTTAATTAGCACTATCAATGCAAGATGAGGAGTAATCCAGTTGAGTGGTGTGTATGAATTTGACAAATCCTAGAGATCATTAATTATTTTTTTATATTGTAAAAATTGATTACTAATATATGCATCAAAGATGCCAAGACATTTACAGAGTTCTCAAAAATAAAAACATCATACTATGGGGCATCTCCCAACAGTAATCATAGTACCCAATTATACAATATAGAAATGGTCTCGTACATGCATCCAAACAAAAAAAGTAGCAAGAGAAAACGTATCATAAAAAATAATAGAAAATAAATATATCAAAGTCCAATCACCCCAAGGGTGGCCAAAGTCATGTTTATAATTAAACATTGTCATTTCATATGTTGATATAGTTTTCATATTTGTGAGAAATCATGTTAGAATACATTTCTTTATGATACACATTATGTATTAGATATCTTCAACACATGGGTTCTAGTTTGTTACTTTAGATTCTTGCACTGTCATTATCTACCCATTCATGAATGGAGGGAAATCCCCTTATTGAGATATAGTGTGGGGGATCTATGGTTTGTGGTTGGTGTGGAAATGCACTCAAATGATGATCTCCCTCTCATATGGAGTAATATATTAGGGACTACACTTCAGATTATAGATTGATATTTGAGTCATGTAGATTCTACTCCATAGAGCTTTATATCATATTTTACTATTTGATATATTATTATGTATTGCTGAAAACTATAATATTTATTAATTATACTTCTATAATAATGGATGTAATGTTGTATCAGTTATGGCTAAATTTGTACTATTTCATTAATGATTTAGATACAATATTTAATATTTATTCAACATTGATCATGATTGTTATATCTACTCATGGTGATTCTTAGCTAAGTGGATTAGATATAAACCTATTAGTTAATAGATAAATATAGTTAGTTAAAGATCACTAATTATATTTATCATGGTAAAGTCTGTAAATTGAATATGTATAATTAATTTTATTTTTTTATGATATTTTGATAAAACTTAGTGGTGTTGTTACATTAAGGTTTTTGGAATTTATGAATTATTTTAGGATTTTGTATTAATATATCAACAAGCCAATAATGTCAATTTAATATGATTTTATTTGAATGGGGTTGAATCCTAGCTATGTTTGTTAAGCATGAAATATACTGAGAGAGGGGGTGAATCAGTATATTATATATCTTTTTACTTAATCTAATTTCTTTTGTTTAACCACTTAATCACACATTTAAGATATGCAATAAAATTGAAACAATAATTTTCACCACACAATAGAGAGAGAGAGAGAGAGAGAGAGAGAGAGAGAGAGAGAGAGAGAGAGAGAGAGAGAGAGAGAGAGAGAGAGAGAGAGAGAGAGAGAGAGAGAGAGAGAGAGAGATCATATTTTTATGTGAAAACCCCAAGTGTGAAAAACCATGGAGAATATTCTCAAGTATATAAATTAGCACCAACTAAAAATATAAAGTTTTAAAGTAGTAACTTGCAGGAGCACTAACCCCTTTGCCAATCACCAACACAACAACTATTTGTGAGCACCAACCCACAGGAGCACCAACCCCTTGCAAAGATTTGTGAGAACCAACCCACAAAAGCACCAACCCCTCTTGTGTATAAAAGAAAACTATCTCTTAATTTTTCTTACTCAATAAATGATAGAACTCTATAATATCTCCTAATTTTCTCTCTTTGAAAACAAATACAAACCATGCACTCTGTTGCATTTTACAAATGGCTTCTCAAGCCTTTATTTATAGCTTTCCAAATGAACTTTGTTATTCACCCTTTGTGACCCTTCAATCCTCATGGAAAATGATGCCAAACTTGCATGACCCTTCGTATCCTTGTATTTGAAAAGTCATATGGTGACCCTTCATAAGCAAAAGTGTCATTTCTTATTTTGTTTGTATCTTGGTGACTTTTCATATTCCTCAAAGTGTCCCTTCATGGAAAACTGAACCATACCTCTTTTGTCTTCACATGGTGACTCTTAGAATTCCTCAAGATGACTCTTCATGAGAAAATGCATCCCATTCCTCTTTCATATTTTACCCCATGACTTTTTGACTTCTCCATGGGCCCTCTTTTAACTTATATGCAACTAAAAATATATTCACTAATATTAAATAAATATTAACACACATTAGCCAAGATATGAATATTAAAAACACCATTAAATGTAATGGGGCCTTTATCACTAATAATTCTAGACCTTTGACATCAATGACAATATTTCCAACAATCTCCCCCTTTGTCATTAATGGCAACCTCAAACTGAAACTGCCACATCCTAAAACCTACACATACTACCATCTGAAAAACATACAGTAACTCCCCATTACTATAGTAACATGTACCTATTTTTTCACTTGTACTTGTTATTCTCCCCCTTTGACATCAATGGCAAAGGGCCTACCTAGAGATAACACTTAGCTCCCCCTCAACTGATGTTGAAACTCAATGGTAAGAAGTAAAAGAAATTACTCCCAACTTCTCTCACAGATACTCAAATGTGTCTTTTGGCAGTGCCTTTGTGAAAATATCTACAATGTGCTCTGTAGTACTAATATACTCCATCTTAACCTGTTAATCTATAATTTTTTCTCTCAAGAAGTGATATCTAATGGGAATATGTTTTTTTCTTGAATTCATCACTGAATTATTCAAAATATTAATAGCATTTGTGTTATGACAAAAAAATAGAAATAGGTTCATCATATTTTACCTTGATATCTTCCAAAGTTTTTTTCATCCAAAGCACTTGAGTACAACATAATACCACTAAAATATATATTTTTTAAACTGTAGAAAGTGATACTAAATTTTACTTCTTACTTAGCTATGAGACTAAGCTATCACTAAGAAAGAAAGCTCATACACTTATACTCTTTCTATCATCCAAGCACCCTACCTAATCTGAATCTATATAAGCAACCAAAGTGAAATCTCTACCTGTGGGATACCATAATCTATAATATAATGTCCCATTGATATATCTAAATATTATCTTCACCAATTAAACATGACTATATTTTGGAGATGACTAATATCTTACAACAATACCTACTACATGCATGATGTCTAGCCTCAATGTTTTCAAATATAAAATACTACCAATCATAGATATATACAAATATTTATCTATAACAGGTGAATCTTCATCCTTGCTCACCTTATTTATTATACAAATTGGTGTGACAACTAATGCACAATACTTAAAACCAAATTTATTCAACATTTCCTTGGCATATTTACTCTGAGATATGAAAATTCTTTTATCTAACTGAAATATTTTCAATCTTAAGAAAAATGACAATTCTCCAAGCATAGAAATCTCAAATTCCTTTTGAATATTATCAATATTTCCTCTAAAAATGATGTCTTCAACATATACAACAACAATCAATTGATGCTCACCTTCTATTTTGATGTAGAGATTACTATCAACAAATCCTCTCTTAAAACCTTGATCTTGCAGGTACTTATCAAGTCTTGCATACCAAGCTCTAAGAGCTTGTTTCAATCCATACAATGATTTATTTAATATGCATACATGGATACTAATATTTGAGAGAATAAATCCCTCATGCTTCTCAATGTAGACCTTTTCTTCTAGATTCCCACTTAGGAAGGTAGATTTGGCATCCATCTGAAACACTTTGAAATTTTTAAACACTGCATATGCAAAAAACATTCTAATAGCCTCTAACCTTGCCACCAATGCAAAAATTTCTTCAAAATATATTCCATCAATCTGAACATATCCTTTTCATACTAATATTGCTTTATTTCTAGTCACTTCTCCATTTTCATTCAACTTATTTCTATAAACCCATTTTGTTCCTATCATATTGTGATCTTTTGATCTAGGTACTAATTTCCAAGTATCATTATTTTCTATCTAATTTAATTCTTCATACATAGATTTAACCCAATGCTTATCATGTATAGATTCTAAAAAAGTTATAGGGTAAATTTTGGATAACAAAGAGAAATTAACTTGCTCAGATTCACTTACTATCATTCTTCTAGTGTGAATTCCTTCATTTATGTCTCTGATGTTGTCACTTTCATTATAGTTTATATGAAGATATTTGGATGGAGTTTTGGTGTCCTTTTTCTCCTTTTTCTCATCTTCATCTGATTCTTCAAAATCTTCATCTTTAATGATTTCAGGAATGTCTACTGGATCAATGATTCTTTGTGTTCCATCTTATTCTATCCTGACACTTGCACTTTCAACAATTTTCTTGGTTATTTTGTTATAACATTTATAAGCTTTAATTTTTCAATAATAACCAATAAATATACCTTCATCTACTCTAGATTCAAACCTACCAAGGTTTTTATCAATTCTTTTTATGAAGCATCTACTACTGAAAACTCTGAAATAATCAACTGTTGTTGGTTTGTCTTTCCATAGATCATAAGGAGTCTTATCACTATTGACTCTCAATAATGATTTATTTTGATTATGCACTACTATATAAAATACCTCTCTCTAATATTTATTTTCTATCTTGGATTCATTTAGCATTATCCTTGCCATGTCTTGAATTATTCTATTTTTCTGTTCAACTACTCCATTTTAATATGGAGTTCTGGTTGCTGAATAATGTCTCTTTATTCCATGGTCTTCAAATAAATAAATAAATTAATTTGACATGAATTATCCTCATTGATATGATCTTAGAAACTTAATCTTCAAACTAGTTTCATTCTTAACTAATGCTTTGAATGCTTTGAAATGTCTAAAAGCTTCTAATTTTTTCTTTAAAAACATTACCCAAGTCATATGTGAAAATCATCAATAAACAACATGAAATATTTGTCACCTTGAGTAATTTGAGTTATCATAGGTCTACATAGATTAGTGTGAATAAGCTCTAGCATTTGAGTGGTCTAGTACTCTTCTATTTTGAACCACCTTCTAGCCTGCTTCCCATGTAGACAAGGTTCACAAAGTGTGTTAGATGGCTTTGTAATATTTGGAAGGTTTTTGACTACTTGATTCTTACTGATGTTGACAAGATTATAAAAATTTATGTACCACATTATCTTATGTCATAGATAGATTTCTTTAATCTGACTCAAACAACATATTTGATCTTTGATGTCTGATAGCATATACAAATTATTGCCTATTCTTTGATCATCTGCAACCAACACATCTGAATCTTTGCTTCTGATTTCACAACCTTATACATAAAACTGTATCATGTGCCCCTAATCACACATTTAAATTATACTAAAAATATTATGCTTAAGACCTTCTACATACAAAACATTTTTAGTTTTAGTTCTACCATTATCTAAACTTAGTGTACCTTTTTCAACAATTTTGGCAGTAGTATTGTCTCTAAATTTCACTATGCCACCATTGATCTTCTTCAATGTTATGAAATTTCTATTGTCTACTATCACATGCCTTGAATATAAACTATTAATGAATCATGGCTTTTCTTCATTTATTTCATGCAAAGTTGTCTATACCAACATAGATTTTTTAGGTTGTTTCTTTTGCCATGAACCTGTCTGAACTTTCTTCTTGATGAATGGAGCCTTGAAACTCTGGTCCTTCTTGACTAACTCAAACACACTTCTATAGTACTGAGCTATATGTCTAAAATTTTTTCACTTGTAACATATTATGGCCTCTCCATTAAATCCTGATAGAAGAGTAAAAGAGTTGTGGCTTCTGCTTGACTCTATATGAATTTTCTTCTCCTTATTTCTAAAATTGTTAGCCCTTTTTTAACATTCTATTTTCTTATGACAATATCCATTAAAATAAAAATAATAACCATAAAAATAGGACCTATTTGTGTTTCTCTAACCTAATTTCATTTTATAACTCTATTCCCTTTAATCTTCTTTATTTGAGATGTCCTTTGTATTCTTATCTTCTTCCCTTTTTATTTATTCTTTTGTAAGAGCTTCATCATAACTCTTTCCATTTTCTTTATCTATGAAAGTAGTGACCTCCTCTTTCTCTTTTTCAAATCTAATACATGTCTTATCTAACATTTATATTTGATTTTCTAATATATTAGTACTATTCTCAAATTTTGAATCATTGGTTATTCTATCATTGATTTCTTTATTTATTTTCTCAAGATCTTCTTTTAAAGAAGCAATTTCAATAACATACCTTTTACATTCTTTACTTACTATTTTTGACTATGATGTTAGATCTTATTCATTCTTATTAGCTTCTTCAAAGTGTGATTTTAGATCTTTAATTATTTCCTTTGTGTCATGTCCCCTTTTTCGTGGACATTGACAGGCTTGATGATTAGCCTATTATGCAACCTTCGTAGGCTGATTGGATGGATAGAGGGTCATGATGGAGATTGGCTTAGCTTTGATTTATAGAATTCCTATAGTTGGCTCTCATTCAAGTTATTTCAGACACATTGGGCTTGAGATCCTATTATTTAGGGATATTTGACATACAACGGAGCACCCTTGTTTTGATATGGTCATGTGCAGAATCACCCCCTGGTTCACTAGCTTCAGACGGTTCGAGGATCCGACATGTATTGAGGGAGATATTAATATTTGATTGATTTAATCAAATATTAATTATTTGGTCTAATTTTAAATTAGATATTAATTAATTATTAATTATTAATTAATTGGTCTAATTTTAAGACCCAAATTCTAATTTAAGAAGCCCAAGTTCTAATTTGAGGAATTCTAATTTTAGCAAGCACACCTTTGGAAGGGTATAAGAGTTTCTCATGGGAGAGAGTTGGAATTATGCATTGATTATTGATTATTGATATTGAAGAAATTCTTCTGTGAAGACTAAACCAAGGGTTCCAGGATTCCATTGCAGTGGATAACGTCAACTCTTCATTGTGTGTGATTTAGAGGCTGTGAGATATCAGCTGATTTATTGCCAAATTGAGAGATAGCTTCATCTAGAAGTTATCACAGAGGTACAGATTTGAGAGATAGCTTCATCCAAAAGTTATCACAAAATTTTAGGGTTGAGAGATAACTTCACACAGAAGTTATCATAACGTTTCAGGTATTTATTTTCATTGGGTTTTGCTTTCAGTAATTATCCAGGTTAAGCTTTGATGTATTAGGGTCATATTCCTTGAGATCTGGTATCCAACATAGAGGCCACAACGTATTATCTTGCCTCTATACGGAACCCATACTGATCCGTACAAGTCCATACAATTCTGTATTAGGTCAGATAGAGGTGCAGGTAACTCACAGACCGACATCGGCATCCTAGTGACCAACATCGGCTGACTAAAGATCGACATCGGCAGAAAGCTGACCGACAGTGACCGACGTCGGTGAGATATCGACCGACGATGGCGTCTGTGTGTCGACACAGAAAAGTTGAGACCTTCCAGAATTCAGGTTTCACTTCCAGGTTTGTAGAAGATCAGGGTTTTAAGACTATATTCAAATTTGCCTATATATGCATGACAGAGGACATCTATTGTAATCATCTGGATGAATAATAAGATTTGTGATTTGGCAGTTAAGAGATGTACTGTGGATTATTGTTTATTTGAATTTATTCTACAAAATTATATCTTGTTCAGAGCTTTATGTGTTTCTATATTTCCTGTTGAAGGGGATATTACAGTTGTTCAGAGCTTTTGTAGGGGAAAAAGGAGCCCCTAAGTAAGGGACATCACAGTGGTATCAGAGCTAATGTCTTGCCATCCTGTTGGGTAGTTTGGGTAGATTGAATCAATAAAGTATCATGATGACTTCAAGTACTCAGAAATAGTGGGACAAGGATATGAAGAAGATGAAACAAAGTTTGAACCAGTTGGTTGAAACCCAAAGGAGGATGAATGAAACTCTTTCAGATCCTACATTTGAAGACAAATTAGTACGGTATATGGCATCCATTCGTAAAAGGTCCACATCACAAAACAAAACGAAGGAGAAACAAGAGGTCTCTACAGGGGTTGAGGGTAGCTCTACACCAGTTGTTAGACATGTTGATTTGACTCAAGAGGATATGAGGGCAGCCATGGGGAATGAGTTTTCTATATCAGCTTTGCAAGAAGTTCCACTTGAGACTTCTACATTGGAGACTAGCATAGAGCGTGCTAATGATATGGATAATAAGAGTATGGATTCTTTGCATGATCATATTGCTCCTTCATCTTCACATCAAGAACATCAAACTTGGATGGATATGGAAAGGACCCAAAATTTATGTGATATGTGGTCACAAAAGGCCAAGGAGGCTAGATTAGTGGCTGCCAATGCGAGACAACATCTTCAAAACATAAGGAGATAGAAAGGAGTTACAGTAGGTTCTTCTTGTGATGACTTACAACAGATCAAGGAGGGCATGGAGGCAATGAAGGTGGCTCACTTGAATTCTGAGAGACATGTGGATGAGCTTAGTCATGGGGATTTAGACTCTCAGTTAGTTGCAGAGAACGTGGGAGTGGGAGATTGTGAGGATGAGATAGTTTTAGCAACAGTCTCTTCAGAGATAGATGAGGATGAGTCTGATGTTTGCAATCAGAGTGTAGAGGTGTACCCAGATGTTAGTACACTGAGTGTTGATTATCTCTTAGATATGATAGAGATTGTAGCAGAGTCCCAAGATCCGATTATTGCAGATGACACCCAGGAGAATGCAGTGGACAGTTTTGAGGACTTAGTTTCACCGGTAGTTTCTTTCAGAATGGAAGAGTTAGACAGTGATGCTATAGTTGTTGATACTCTGTATGTTGATATGAGCTTTGGAGTTGATTCACAGAGTATGGATGGTAGTAATCTGGAGATCAGTGATTTTGAGTCTACTCTTTTGGACCATGCATCAGAGGAGGATTGTAGGAGACAATCTAGCTAGTGCCACCACGTGTCTAGTCAACTGAGAGTTAGTGAGCGAGACATTGCTACTGCTTGCAAGCATTTCGATGATGCTCGTCAGTTGTTAGAAGTTTATGGATGGGGTTCTCCTACTAGCATCGAGTAGGGAGGCAATTATTTATCCTTGACAGAGATCCACTCTTTATGGGAGGCTATCCAGATTCTGAGACAGGATTATATGTAGTTGGTATCCGTCAGAGATTATCTTATGGAGTGGGGCAGCATAGCATATGATGCATTGTTGGTCAAGGAAGATAAGGTGAGTGAGCTTACTCAGCAACTAGAGGTGACTTCTGAGATTCTTGAGAGTACGCAGCTAGCTTATGAGGAGTCACAGTTTCATTTGGCTAAGGTGACCATGGAGCTAGAGCATTTGAGGTCTTCACCAGCTCCAGACCCAGATCATTCATATATTGAGGTGGTTGGTGATGAGTACGTTCCTACAGTTGTTGCTGAGGAACATGTTATTGAGGCTAACACACATGTTTAGGATTTGGGAGTACCTGGTCCTGATGAGTTTGGGATGCCAGTGGAGTCAAGTCTCCAGATTGATTCTTCTCACACAAATGACAGTGTGGTACAGTTGGTTGTGCCACCTTTACAGAGGGATCAGTTGTGGTGTGCGGGGGAGTATGTTGATGCTTCCACATATAATTTTTACTACACAAAATCATTCATGGAGTATTTGTTGGATAGTGCAGGTGTTCATCTAGATTTGCATAGGGTGACAGAAGGTGTTCTCATCCAAGGTACTGGTGCTATTAGCAGATTGGGTGGGGAGATTATAGGGATCCTATCTACTATGCTACCTCACAAGGATTTTGAGGTGGGGTATGCTCATTATTCTTCTTTTGACCCAGAGAGAGAAGATTTGATTTCACACAGGTGTAGATCGGCTCCAGTTTCTTACCATCCATTATGGGATGGATTGGCACCATCTCTTGCAGATGGAATTGGCAGTTTGAGTTGTCCATTCTACTTAGGTTATGATGCTTCGAGAGTTTGGTTCTCATGTGTTCTCAACTATGGTAGTTGGGCTCTTAAAGTTTGGTTGAGTTGCATTCACCAATTTGATTATGGGTTTCTCTTTGTTCTACTTCTGATGATATTCCATGTACTTGCATTGATTTACAACAGTGCAGAGCATAATTACATTTAGGATCCAGGTGGATCGAGTGGTTCATTATTCCGAGATTGCTTGGGGACAAGCAATTTTTAGAGGGGTAGATTGTCATGTCCCCTTTTTCGTGGACATTGACAGGCTTGATGATTAGCCTATTATGCGACCTTCATAGGTTGATTGGATGGATAGAGGGTCATGATGGAGATTGGCTTGGCTTTGATTTACAGAATTCCTATAGTTGGCTCTCATTTAGGTTATTTCAGACACATTAGGCCTGAGCTCCTATTATTTAGGGATATTTGACATACAGCAGAGCACCCTTGTTTTGATATGGTCATGTGCAAAATCACCCCCTGGTTCACTAGCTTCAGACGGTTCGAGGATCCGACATGTATTGAGGGAGATATTAATATTTGATTGATTTAATCAAATATTAATTATTTGGTCTAATTTTAAATTAGATATTAATTAATTATCAATTAATTAATTATTTGGTCTAATTTTAAATTAGATATTAATTAATTATTAATTATTAATTAATTGGTCTAATTTTAAGACCCAAATTCTAATTTAAGAAGCCCAAGTTCTAATTTGAGGAATTCTAATTTTAGAACCCCAAGTTCTAATTTGAGGAAATCTAATTTTAGCAAGCACACCTTTGGAAGGGTATAAGAGTTTCTCATGGGAGAGAGTTGGAATTATGCATTGATTATTGATTATTGATATTGAAGAAATTCTTCTGTGAAGACTGAACCAAGGGTTCCAGGATTCCATTGCAGTGGAGAACGTCAACTCTTCATTGTGTGTGATTTAGAGGCTGTGAGATATCAGCTGATTTATTGCCAAATTGAGAGATAGCTTCATCCAGAAGTTATCACAGAGGTACAGATTTGAGAGATAGCTTCATCTAGAAGTTATCACAGAATTTCAGGGTTGAGAGATAACTTCACACAGAAGTTATCATAGCATTTCAGGTATTTATTTTCATTGGGTTTTGCTTTCAGTAATTGTCCAGGTTAAGCTTTGATGTATTAGGGTCATATTCCTTGAGATCTGGTATCCAGCATAGAGGCCGCAGCGTATTATCTTGCCTCTATACGGAATCCATACCGATCCGTACAAGTCCATACAGTTTTGTATTAGGTCAGACAGAGCCGCAGGTAACTCACAGACCGACATCGACATCCCAGTGACCGACATCGGCCGACTGAAGACTGACATCAGCAGAAAGCTGACCGATAGTGACCAACGTCGGTGAGATATCGACCGGCGATGGCGTCTGTGTGTCGACACAAAAAAGCCGAGACCTTCCAGAATTCAGGTTTCACTTCCAGGTTTGCATAAGATCAGGGTTTTAAGACTATATTCAAATTTGCCTGTATATGCATGACAGAGGACATCTATTGTAATCATCTGGATGAATAATAAGATTTGTGATTTGGCAGTTAAGAGATGTACTGTGGATTATTGTTTATTTGAATTTATTCTGCAAAATTATATCTTGTTCAGAGCTTTATGTGTTTCTATATTTCCTATTGAAGGGGATATTACAGTTGTTCAGAGCTTTTGTAGGGGAAAAAGGAGCCCTTAAGTAAGGGACATCACACTTTGACTCCTTTTCATTTTTCTTGATCTGGAGCTTTAATATTTGATTCTTATTTTCAAGATATTTTAACTCTTCTAAGGAAAAAATGATTTATCCTTCTAGATTCACTTTAGCTTCATCCTCTTCTTCTTCTTCTTGATCACTTATAATTTTTCTTGCAAAGGCATCTTCATGTGTGGCCATGAATAGAATCTCTTCTTCTTCTGAATCACCGACTCCACTATCTTTAGCTAAGCTAGGATCTTTAGAATACAAAATCTTCTTCTCGAATCCATTCTTGAATTCACCTTTGAAATTATTCTTATATGTAGACTTTCCTTCTTCATTATCATCATTTCCCTTATTTGGGCATTTAGCTAGAAAATGTCTAATCTTTCCATAATTAAAACATTTAAAAGGTAATTTTCCTTGATATTTACCTGTGCCCTTTTTTGACTTATGAATGAAAAGAGATATGTTGTCATCTTCATCATCGCTAGAACTATTACTTGATTCTTAAATCTTAGCCTTCTCATTTTTTAATGTTTTGAAATCAACTTCTCTCTTTGAGGGTTTATCTTGTTCAGTCTGCATCTTATATGTTGTAAGAATACCATGAAGCTCATCCATCTTTAGCTTGGATAAATTATTCATCTCTTCAATTGTTGAAGCTTTTGCATCATATCTCAATGGTAGATATCTCAAAACTTTTTAAAACCATAGTTGATTATTCTAAATTTTCTCCAAAACCTTGAATTTGATTAACTATTTTATCAACCTACAAAAGATAACTTGCTATATTTTCCTCTTCTTCTATATTCAAACACTCAAACTATCTTCTAAAAGTCTGAAGCTTAGCTTGATGAATCTTTCCATCATCTTTGTAAATATTCTCAAGTTTTACCCATGTTTCATGAGTAGATTTACATTGCTTAACTTTAAAAAAATTTGATTCACATAAACTACATAAAATAGCATTTAAAGCTTTAACATTATTTTCACTTACCTTCTTTTCTACTAGAGTAATTGCAAGTGTCTATGGCTATTCATATTCCTCCACTATTTCTTGCCATATGTCAAATCCAAGGGCCATCAAATAATTCTTCATTCTTATGCTCCAAAAAACATAATTTTTCCCATAAAAAAAAGGTTCCTTATTTATAGAAAATCCTTCATGTGATCCAACCATCGTGCTTTCCTGATCTACCTTTAAGCTGTAAAATTTTTTCAAGAGGAACCTGCTTTGATACCAATTGTTAAGCATGAAATATACTAAGAGGGGGAGGGTGAATTAGTATATTATATATCTTTTTACTTAATCTGATTTATTTTCTTTAACCACTTAATCACACATTCAATATATGCAATAAAATTGAAATAATAATTTGTTTCACGTGAGAGAGAGAGAGAGAGAGAGAGAGAGAGAGAGAGAGAGAGAGAGAGAGAGAGAGAGAGAGAGAGAGAGAGAGAGAGAGAGAGAGAGAGAGAGAGAGAGAGAGAGAGATGAGAGAGAGAGAGAGAGACTAGATTTTTATGTGGAAAGCCAAAGTGGAAAAAAACCATGGAGAACAATCTCAAGTATATGAATGAGCACCAACTCAAAATATAATGTTTGTAAGCACCAACATACAAGAGCACCAACTCCTTTTTCGAGCACCAATAAAACAAATATTTGTGAGCACCAACCCATAAGATCACCAATCCCTTGAAAATATTTGTGAGCACCAACCCATAGGAGCACCAACCCCTTTTGTGTATAAAACACAACTATCTCTCAATGTTGCTTACTCAATAAATGATATAACGCTACAATATCTCTTACTTTTATCTCTTTGAAAAAAAATACAAACCATGTACTCTCTTTAATTTTACAAATGGATTCTCAAGCCTTTATTTATAGCTTTATAAATGACCTTTGGCATTCACCCTTTTTGACCCTTCAATCCTCATAGAAAATGGTGCTAAACTTTTATGACCCTTCATATCCTTGCATTTAAAAAGTCATATGGTGACCCTTCATAAGCAAAAACATCCTTTCGCTTTTTTCTTTATCTTGGTGAATTTGTATTCCTAAAAGTGTCACTTCATGGAGAAATGTGCCATACCTCTTTTGTCTTCATATGGTGACTCTTGGAATTCCTCAAGATGACTCTTCATGAGAAAATGCATCCCAATCCTCTTTCATATTTTACCCCATGACTCTTTGACTTCTCCATGGGCCCTATTTTGACTTATATGCAACCAAAAATATATTCATTAATATTAAATAAATATTAACACAAATTATCCAAGATATGAATATTAAAAACACCATTAAATGCAATGAGGCCTTTATCACTAATAATGGTAAACCTTTGACATCAATGCTAATATTTCCAACAATATTATCATTATGTATAGGATAATACCCTAAATAAGTAAGCCCAAACACATTTTGGGGAATTTATTTCCCATACATGGATGAAATTAGGAAATCTAGTGACTTCTAGGCTTAGACTATGTTGTTTTAGAGAATTCAATTAGATTCCTAGTTTAGACATGAAAGTGGAAAAAAATGATTGTCTATAATTTTAACCTATTTGAGAAAGAATTAGGAGACACATGCATAATAACATATTCTAAAATAATTCAAATTTTATTAATATGAAATATCCATGCCCCAAAGGGAATTTAATTAGCCCTAGATGCCACCTTGAGGCATTAGGTAGTAAATAAAATCATTGAACATTCCATCAAAATGAAGAAAACATCAAAATCTAATGGAAATATAGGATGAAACACCAATTTTTATAAAGGAGGCTATAATTAGTAATAGAGGTGGAAACATTCATTTTACTAAAGGTAGTTATAATTAGTGGCATTGGTATGTGTCCCTGTATGGTGGATAAAGTGAAAAGTATTGATATACCCAAAGGTAATTATAATCATTAACACATGAATTTTCCTTGATAAGTAAAATAGGTTGATTTTCCCAAAGGCCATTATAACTATTTACACATTTGGATAACATGACTAAAAATAAGTTTGTCCCAAGAGGGCAAAATAGATCATTAATAAGTCAAAATTGAATTTGCCACTTTTAGGCAAATTAATAAAGGGAGTTATGAAAGAAACCTATAAAATAGATTTATGATGAGTTGGAAAATAATAAAAACATGATTCTATCCTAGGTGTGAGTATGAAGATGCATGTTCAAACTAATAGGTGGTATTGGTATAAAAATAATGTTGTTAAGCAAAACATGGTTTTGAAAACATAATAACAACATTCCCATTGTCTAAAAACATCATAGATTTGTAAAATAGTGATGGTTGGATTATTGTAGTCCCTAAACTTATAAGATTTGGTGTGGATGCCTATTATTCAATTAGATCTAACATATCTAAGTGTCCTAACATAGTGATAGCGTTCATAGACTTCAAATTTTCACTTATTGACTGGGGAGGCCACTATTACACTTGAGGATACCTGGTAGATCCTCGAACTACTGATGATAGGCCACAAGATATTCTAGATATATCTATCATGGTAGTAGGTGGTGATAGATGACTTGAATGGATTTTAACATATTCCCATGATGTGTGGGAAGGGTGATATTTACTTGTTAGAGACATACATAGATTTATAACCTGATGACCTAGCCTCTAATAACCCATCACCACTAACATTGATCAATAAGGAGGTCATTGGCTTGATGGCTATTTTTAGTGACATATTTCTACCTAACAAGAGTAGTTTTTTCTTCCATACGGGCCTAGGAGGAGTGATCCACAATATTATGGATGAGGTTACTAGATTTTCATGGGGACTAATAGTATTGGCACAAATATATAAGGATTTATATATGGTTGTCTATCAAGGAGGCCATAGTATTGGAGCATCCACACTACTCATATTTTAGGGATGGAAAGACATCTCTATATATCACCATGTGGGTAAAATATGGGTCAAAAACCTACAGGATCCATTATCATATGGTTAGGTATAGATAGGCATAGGATGCTAAGCACACCATATAGATATGTACATCTAAAAATGCATGTTTTATGAGCTTACACTTTAGTTATTTATATGGAATACTTATCTTCTTTATTAGCTCTAGTGGCCTAGGGATGCATGGTACAACATGGAGGCCTTATCTTATTTATTATCTCCAGTGGCATACCGATGCACAATAGACCACTTTTATGACATTTAAATGTTTTATCATATGGATAAAATCAAACATCATGGAAGATTACCTACTTGATAGGGTGCTTTGATAGTTTGGTATGGTTTAGAATGTTCAAAGGATCCTATGTGGTTTGTACATACTACTATAGAGGGTAGTCATGCCACCCCTATAATTTAAAGGAGTGTAGTTATGGTTAGTTATATGAGATTTCCATGAGTGGCATGGGTTTATATAAGGGGTTCAATAAATGTAGGGGTCACACTAAAGTATGTACACTAGTGGGTATAGGTGTGTCTATTGAGACTTAATATTCCAACATAGGTAGGTGGGTATACATAGGTACTATGTTAGATGCAAATGGATATTGATGAGGTAGAGATTGAGACTACCAATGGGGATAGTGATAATGGCATTAGTTAACATAATAGTGGAAGAGGTGAGGATGATGATTATGGAGATGATGGAGGGGATGACACTTGGGACATGATGGTGTTAGATCCTATCATGATAGGTATAGCAGTTTATTTTATTGATCTGGGCCTGGTAGGACCATTAGGTAAAATGAGAGTGGGAAGGGATAAGGCTATGTCAGAGGAGGGGATTACAACATGGGTAGGTGAGATCATAGGTTTGAATAAGAGGGTAGAAAATTTATAGGATACACTATATATTTGAGAGGAGGACATGACTTCCATTCAATAAGAGATTACCTAGCTAAAGGCAAAGGTGGCATAGATGGTTCATAAATAAGTATAGATTATGGCATAGTGAGACTAGGCTATATCAGATAGAAATCAAGACTTATTAGATGTATATAAGTTTTGATGTGAGCAAGATAAGGCTCATAGAGTGAGAACTCAGGCATGGTTTTGACATATGATACTTGAGAGCTTTCAGGCTAAGGATGAGACATCTTATTATCATAGGGTATATGCAACCACTATTCACATAAATTAGTAGATTACCACATTCTAGGTATGGGATGCATAGAAGCATGGTAACAAATTAGGTAAGTCTAGGTTTAGGACATATGGAACAATAGCCTTAGGTTAGTCTATGTGGAATCCATGAACACCTACACCACTAGGACCTCTAGGGACACCTCTTGTTATAGGGCATATAGAAACACAAATTTAGAGATAATAATTGATATGTCTTTGTCATATTGTTGTAATTTTTACAGCATGATATGTATATATTCTTGATATATATGATAGTATTATGAGATATATTGACATTCATATTAGGTCCTTAGTCCTTTTTACATGGACTATTATTCTTTGATATATGTTTTTCTCTATTTATTATCATGTTGATCTCATTCTTAGCTTATGTGTAGTATTGTGGATGCTTATTTTATTTTAAACATGTATGCTCTTTCATTTATTATATTTCTATGTATAGGATATGTTACATTGTTTTATTTGTTTATGTTGTATGCATTATATATATCTGTGTGTGTGTGTGTGTGTGTGTGTGTGTGTGTGTGTGTGTGTGTGTGTGTGTGTGTGTGTGTGTGTGTGTGTGTGTGTGTGTGTGTTTATTTAGATATGAACATATATATTATCACATATAAATCATATTTATTTAATTACTCATCAATTTGGATTATGTTTTATGTTTTGTCTAGTTATGAACTCAGAGAATACTACCCATTACATTGATTAATAGATTTATTGGCCCAATTTTTGTTATAAATTATGATATGTATATCATAGTTATGAACAAATAGAATAAAAATATATATCCTAAACATGGAAAATATAATTTAAGTTTAAATATAAACAACTTATGAATAAGATATGAACAATAAAATCTCAAGTGTAAATATTTGACAAATAAAATAAGTGTACGACTATATACAAATACTCACAACCTATGTACAAGATATGGCTAATCAAGACTCAAGTGTAAATAAAATCTAATAGACCTAAATTAATTTAGAAAGGCCAAAATAAAAAATATAATATCCAATTAAAAAAAATGAACCACACAAACAAGAAACAAACAAACAATCTAAACAAACAAATAAAACCAACTAGACACACAAATTTAACCAAACAAACAAATAAAATAAAAAAATAAAAAAATAAGGGAAATAAAGTTAGTTAATTAATCAACTAAACTAAGGAAATAATAATTCAATAAGTAAACTATTCCATGACACACAATGGTAAATAAATAAACTGAACTAAAACAAAAAATGATATACAAGCAATTTAGTAATACTCTTAGAAGCAAACATTATATAAAAAATAAATTGTGAATGAAATTGTTCATACATGTGTAATATAGGTGTTATGCTTGGGTATAAGGTTTATCCTAGGCTATATGTAGAAATTACCTAGGTAAAACAACACAAGAATCAATGTTAGATCATTGTCCCTAAGTTATAAGGAACAATGACAAAGGTTATGATGTCAAAAGGTTGCCCCTAGGATATAAAGAGCAACAACACAAACAAGATGGCAAATGTTGTCCCTAGGATATAGGGAGCAATGACACAAAAACAAATAAGGGGAATATAATAAATAGGAAGGAGTAATCGAGCTGACTCCAAATGTACTAGGCAATTGGAAGATACCTATATAATCCCATGGACATGAGGTCTAATGTTAACTTTAGGCAAAATGTAATTATCCTAGGATACGAGATAAAATAAAAATTATGATAAAAAGAGAATGATTATAGAATAATATAGCAATGGTCTCATAAAATGGTGAGTGTGTAGTGTAAACATGGGAGTGACATTTAAAATAATGAAAGTGTCAAACATAGAAAATTTGTGCTAATGAGAGAGTGTGGTTTCATCTAAAACCACATTGAAAGATGAAATCTCAGTATCCACTAATGAACTAAATTGGTAATTCATAGTGATTACTACATCTAATTCTTGGAATAAGAATGAGCTCATAAAATAGTGAAAGTATTGGTTAAGGTTTCTCATAAAATGATGAGAGTGTTGGCTAAGGTTACTTACAAAAATGGTGAGAGCATTGGATAAGAAAAATAAGGATAAGGAAACAAAAGGACAAGTAATTACTTATGAAATAGATATAAAACCCACAATACTCAGGGTAAAGGGGATGAAAAGAAGTGCAAAAAAGCAACAAAGTGATGAATAAGTGGTGGCCAAACTAACTAAAGATACCCAATGTATACAAGTGTTTCCTACATAGTCTGTGTAGACCTCAGGCCATTGTAGTTCTCCCATAAATGGGGGGAAAATGAAAACATGGTCTATAAATGAAGCTGGTTAGGTAAGATAGTCCATCCTAGAAAATTTGAAGGATTTATATCTCATATGGAAATTTTAAGCCTTTTTTCATTTTTTTTGTGATTTTAAGGATTTTCATAGGTCTTTTTTAATGTTAAAGGGTTTTGAAAAAAAATTGAATGTTATTTGTAAATTTCTAGGCATCTCAACTCAATGGATAATTACAAGACACAAAATGGTTTAACTTTCAAAATTGCCAGAGCATGGCTTAGGGTGCTTACAAAATGGTAAGATAACTCAAATTTAAATTACTCACAAAATGAAAATAGTGTTCAAACTTAAATTTCTTATAAAATGATGAGAGCGTTCAAATAAGGGTGGCTAAGTTGACATCAAAAAATAATGAGAACTACCTACATAGTCCTAACGGACCTCAAGCCACTATAATTCACACTATAATGAAGTGTTTAGCTAAGTCACAATAAGTTCATGAATAGGCAAATGGAAATTTATGGGACAATGATGCAATAATGCATGGTAAAGGGATTGTTCCTAGGCTATAGGAAACAATGACAAGGCCCAGTGATACTAATTTGGATAAAGGTAATTATAATTAGTAGAATGATTAATATAACATAACAAAAAATTAAGGATGTATTTAATAGTATCACTATCATAATAATTTCATATAATTCCATTGAGTGAATGCCTTCAAAAGTATGAATTTGAATGAACTGTTGAAACTATATTTGATATCAACCACTGAAAGTGCCTGTAGTAAAAATGAATTAGAACTAGGGCCAAAAATGAGATGGTATAGGTAAAAATAGATGATGGCCAATAGGTTAAGGTATGGTGGGAAAGGTATAGGATATAACACAAATAATGGGTATATTATGGCAAAAATTAAATGATCCTTGTAGATAATAGTTTAAGTCCATCAAATGTAGAAACATTTGAGGTACATTATGTTCATCAATTCATCAATTTTATCTCCCTATAGTGTGTCTAGTATGTTTGCTCTAGAATCAAAATTATAAATAACCACATAAGGCCTTAACCAATTAGGTTGAAACTTTCCTTTATTTTTGGTCTTGGTATTGAATTTTTTCTAATTTTCTTTTAGTAACAGATCACCAATCTTGAATTCTCTATGATTTATACACCAGTTATATTGGCCACATAATATGTTCTAGTACACTTGAATGTTATTCAAGGTGACTATGTGCTATCCATATAGTATATCTATCTCTTGTAAATGAACTACTATATAGTCCTCATCATTAGTGATGTGTTGTAATGAAATCCAGAGAGAAGGTAACTTGACCTTGATAGGAAGAATGGCCTCAGTGCCATAAACAAAAAAATATGGGGTAGCTCATGTTAGAATACAAAAAATGGTATAGTAGGCCTAGAGGGAATTAAATAGCTACAAACATTAATTACAACTAACATAACTAAAAATATTCTTAAGGATATTGATAATGGTCTTGTTAGACACCTTAGCTTGGCCATTACCTTGTGGGTAATAGGTGGTGTAAAAGTATTGTTTGATATGGTATTGGGCACAAAGGGTTTTTACATATTTGTTTTTAAAATGATTACCATTATCATATATAATGTCAGAGGGGATACGATAACATCAAATGAGATGGTTAAAGATGAATGTGGAATCTACTTACTAGTCATGTAAGGGAGGGGAATAGCTTCCATCCTCTTAATGAAATATTCTATAGTATTAAGGACATGTTTGTGGCCATTTGAAGATGTAGGATTTATCTTGCCTACAAGGTCGAGTCCCCACATTGAGAATGCACATGGTGTTGTTAGTGGTTTAATAATTTGATCTATATTATGGATCAAATTAGCATGCTTCTAAAATTTCACACACTTCCTCACATAGGCAGTTGTATCAATTTACATAGTCATCCAATAATTTATTTTTAAGGATGCCCCATTGATGTTGGCCCCTCACACTCCTTTGTGAACTTCCCTCAATTATAATGTATATTCTACCAAAGATAAATAAAAGAGTAGAGTTCCATCACAGATTTTACAATATATGGTAAGTACAAGTAAGGTATAACAAGATGTTTTATGGATGAAGGCTTTTCTTCTTTTGTTGGAAAGGTCTGGGAGAATTATTTGGTCATGGAGATAAGTATATATATCATAATACCAAGTAGATGTGGGACTAGTAATATCACAAAACATCTCAATAACTACTTATTCATGTGTCGATGCAAGGGTATGTTCCACAAGAAACTGATATTCCTTGAATCTATCTATAATATGAATCATAGAACCAATTATATCCATGGCCTCAGTTTTTCTATTATTGGCCCTAGGTATTCATTCAAACTAACGATTGGTAATTTATTACTTAAGAGTGTCAACCATACCCTTATAAGGTGCCAAATTCTCATCCTTCATTTGGTATTGGTCTATAACCTAATTGATTATAATTTTGGAATCACCATAAACCAAATAATGTTGGATATCCCACTGTACTACTTGCTAAATCCTTGTAATGATTGTTTCATACTTAGTCATAATATTAGAACATGGAAAACCAATGTGAAAATATTTAGGAATAATATCCCCTTATGATGTGATAAATAATGTGTTAGTGCTTGATCTATGTGCTATGAAGTAACCATTAAAGTACATTATCCATTATTCTACTTTAGGATGTGTTTTTATTATGGTCATGATGGATTCATCTAGAAACCTAAATATAAGAGGTTGAGTATCAGGAAGAGGAGATTATATTAGATAATCTATAAGTACCTATCCCTTAATGTATTTTTTATTGGAATAATCAATCTCAAATTATCTCAATAACATGATCCATTTCACCATGTGGCCCTATAAAGTTATTTTAGAAAGTAGATACCTGAGTGGATCAACTTTTGTAATTACAAGTCTTATTATTCAACATGTAGTGATGTAACTTTTAGGCTGTAAAAACCATAGATAAATAGGATTTATCAATCAACATGTAATTGTGCTCTTACATGACCAATGTTTAAATTATATATTAGATGGAATGCTTTTTGACCTATTTATTGTGTTGTGCCAAAAGTGTCCCTAGGGCATTTTCAGTTGCTAATAGGTAAATTAAGAATGGCATGTTTGGCATAGGTGGTAGTAAAATAGGCAAATTGGCATAATAATATTTGAGATAGTAAAATTATTTATGGAAATATTCATTCCATGATAAAATGGTTCCCTTCTTCATCAAATGTATAAAAAGATTGCATTTTTCAGATAACTATGAGATAAAGCATTTAATTGATTGTATTTTTCCTTAAAAACTATAGAGATGATTCAATGTAGATAGAAGTAACATTTTATTAATGGCTCAAACCTCAACATGATAAATTTTAATGCCTTGATGAGAGACAATAAATCTTAATAATTTTCCAAAAGTCATACCAAATACACACTTTTTAGGGTTACGCCTAACATTGTACTCTTGAAGTCTCTCAAGTTTTTTCCAATGTATGTCTAGGTGGTCAGCTTAGGTTATAGATTACCCAAGACTTCATAAAAATAGTCCTCAATAATTTTATGCATCATATCATGGAAAATATCTATCATAGACTATTGGTAATTTTATCTTACATTATTTAGTTCAAATGGCATCACCTGATAATAAAAAGTCCTCCATAACATGGTGAATGCTATTTTATGTTAGTCTTATGATATAATCCTAATTTTGTTGTATCCTAAAAAGACATCCATAAGGGAAAGAATTTCATATCCAATCGTATAGTAAAATATCATGTCAATGTTTGGCAGAGGAAAGTCATCCTTTAGGTAGGCTTTCTTAATATACCTAAAATTAGTGCATAGTTTGATACCCTCTGGCTTATTGATAATTGGTACTATGTTATAAGTATATTTGAAATAATCAATATGTCAAATGCATCTTGAATATAATATTTTATACAAATCTTTCTTGACTAACACAATAATACAAGGATGCATTTTTATCAACTTTTGCGTAATTAGTTTGGTATTAGGGTGTATAATAAGATGGTGTATAACCAAGGTAGGGTTCAAACTTGGAATATATAAATAGGCCCATGAAAATATATCAAAAAAATCCATTATAATGGATATAAAGACTTTGCATTCCTCCTAAGTGAGGGACACACCTAATTTAATCTATTTTGGGTCCTCTATAGCCCCACTATTCACCTCAGAAGTGTCCTCCACAAGGAGTACATAACCATATTATAAAAGAGTTGGAAAAGAGGTAAATTATCTGGAAATGAAATAATATTTTGGTTGGATTGGTTAATATAACTCTACCAAATGAAATAAATTTGTATCACTCAATGGTGGTAAAGTCCATGTAATAAATACCTTTGGGTACTCCTATATAATTTTAAAAAAAGATTGTCACTCTTTAGTATTGATTTTAGATCCATACATAAGCCTTGAACTAGTGGTCTCCTATGATTCATGAAAAGAGGGGAGAACATCCCTATCTAATGGTGCCTGAAATAGGGTTTTACCCTAGAGACTTGCCTTTTTCTTTACTTTTTCCCTTGTTTAAAAGTGCCTCAAAGATATTTTCACTTTTAGACCTCAATGTTTGATTTTCTCTTTATTTTTGGCCAAGGAATTTCACTTTATCTTTGAAATAGGTAGAAGAATCTAATCTGATAGATAAATAATTTTTGTGATCTTCTAGAGGGATATGATCCCTCAAACATAAAAATTTGTAAATGGATTCATTGTTCTCACACTCATCAAGTGGCATTATCGACTCTTACTGGTCCTAGTCTATTAGTTGGGGGTGATAAAGGGTAAGTGGTAAAAGTAAAAAATAGGATTAATGTTACATATGACATAAGGGTTAAATAAATTGGTGTTGGCATGTCATTATAGATGTTATAATTAGACCCTACATCATTTCTGACATCATCTTTACTAGTCGATCATTTAGGAACTTTAAGAAGGTATGTGGGGTCACCTCTAAGTCATTTAAATCTAATACCATGTATTCATTTGTACTTGGTCATAGAAATTAGCTTGATCATTCCTTGCTAATATATCCCTAGGCCTATGCTTTCATAATCTTAGTTATCTATAATTTCGTTAGGGATAGGATACTTTGTGATTTGGTAATAATCATTTAAATTATTAGTATAGATCTATGAATAATCTTCAACTAGAGTGTCTTGTTCTTGGCCAAAGGTTGGCTTAAAAATAATGGGTTTAGTGAGATGATATTCTCCATTAGCATGTCATTGTATGTGATTGGTCTTAGCGTTAAGTCTCCCATATGATTTTGGGTTCTGAGATAATTTAGCTATATGAAAAGAGTCATGAGTATTGTACTCTCCTATACCTTTGTCAGATATGTAATAATGGTTAGGTATTTCTAGTGGAGGTTCAAATGAAGTTGAAATAGGATTTTAAGGTCAATGTAATTGGATTTGGTTCTTGATTCAATGTATTTTTATTTATAATATTTTTTCCTATCAATTTTAGGAATAATATTTAGTCCAAAATTAAAATTTTAACTCTTATACTCCACCTCAAGATGTTTATAAAATTGGTAAGGCTAGAGATATACTAGTATAGTTACTTCTATCCCCAAATGGGGAACTTAATATATTGATGCAGCATGGAAGATATATCCCATATTTCATAGATACATGGTTGGCCTAAGATCAAGTTGTATGATAATTCTAGGTTGAGAACATGGTAAAAAGTGTCATAGACCAAAAGCCCAATGACCACTAACAAACTAGTAGTTCTGTGTAATTATCATTCCTCTCTATAATATGATTTGATGAAAATGTTATTTAGCTAAAGATCAACCAATATGTATATAAGATGCTTCACAAACTTTAGAGACATAATATTTAATCTTGAACCATTGTCTACAAGGACACATTTAACCATATGTCTAGTTATACTGACCTCTATGTAAAAAGGGTTATTATGCAATAGGCCCAGGGATGACATATCACTTTGATTAAAGGTGAGATATTGGATAGGGGAAAAATTTCCTACCTTATCTTGAAATTTATTAGGTGTAATGTCATTAATTACAATGGATTATCTTAGGTATTCATTTAGTATAATGTTTTGAACACTAGATGTACCGATCAAGTCCATGATGGATATTTGCACAAGTGTTTTTTGTAGATGCTCCAAAGTATCATAGATTTTACCTTTTGTATTGTAAATTTCCTTGTTCTTGATTGGCATGGACGTTTATATAAGTTCATTCATGGAATTAGGATGTGGGCCTTTGATATTAACCTTAGATCATTGAGTTATGATTGCATAATATCAATCAAGTACTGGGCCTCTATAACTGGGTGAAGAGGTAAAAAGGTCTAGAATGGTAATTCTTGGGTAGTATTGAGATTGGCCACTAACATAGTTCAAATAAATATTATCACCATAAGGAGCTTGGTAGACATTTTTTGGCACTAGTCTAGGTTGATTAGAATTTGGTTGAGGGTTGATGGTAATGGTGGAAACATGACTACATACAACATGTACTACAAAATTTTTGTAGGTATATATAATGACATGATGGCCTCCTTGGTTTGATCAATTAGTTTTTTCTTGGTTTTGACGATTATATTGTTTTTATTATTACTAATGGTATTGTTGTTACTTTTTTAGTGGTGTTCATTGCCACTATTGTTGATGTTGTCATTGTTGATACTATTGGATGTTATGTTTAGGAAAAGGGGTTTAATAGATATCCGAGTTATGGTTAGATGTAGGGGATATTATCAATCAAGTTTTTCAACTATATGCATTCACATATTGAGTGTACCTTAATGTGATGGTACTCACAAAACACATGTTCTTTGTACCAGTCAAAAAAAGAAATTCCTTCAGGAAAAGGTTTTAGCACATATTAGATTATCATATTATCTTGAGCTAATTTGTAGTATACAAACTCATTGGATTATAAGAGGTCATTGAATGCTATAGCTATGGGTGGTCTTGTCCTAAGAGGAGGTGTTGGTAATTGTGATGAATTTTATGAAGGTCTAGGATAAATGAATAAAGGTGGTAGTTGTTGAATGGGCTAAGGGAAATTAATATATTGTGTCTGAATAAATTGGACATGTCATGATTTAGTGACCACATTATAAAAAAAATTATTATTATTATTATTATAAGGTTTTGGTCTTTTAGTATTATCCTGATCTAGCATTGAAATTGGTATTTGGGTAAGGTATTGGTTTTGATTTTAGCTTTGGTTTTGTTGTTGACCTTGATGTTGGTTTTAGCTCTATTTCTAAATGAAAGAAGATAATGTGATAATCCATTTATTGAAAAGGGCCTTTTAAATTTATATAACCTTCTCAATAACTTCAAATGTGTGAGCACATTTCAACTCGAGATTATAGGATATCTCACTATGGAGACTCTGACTAAATATTGTAGCCAATTATTTATCTAATAAATTATGAGTGAATTGGATAAAAAGTTCCCTCCACCATTATAAGTAACCAACAAATCTTTCACCATCTCTCTATTTATCCTAACCCAAATCTACCACTATAATCTCATATTTGATATTAAATGATAAATGTTGTACAAAATTTTATGAAAAGTCTTCAAAGTCTATCACATGATTCTTTGACAATTTAATAATCCATTCCAAATATTATCTAGATAAACTTATAGGAAAAAGGAGAAGCAATTATATATCACTATAGGACATTAGTTGGAAAACAAAAAAGAATTATTTTAAATGCTCTTTTGGGCTGCCTTGGTAATCCATATTAAATGGATATGAGCACATCTCTTCTAATTTGAATGTCTTTGTTTGATTCCTAGTTTAAATGGATTGAATCGCATCCTTAATTTTATATCTCTTGGGTTAAGAAGCTATATAGTATGACATATTGTGGTTTGGGTTGTGTAGTCAGAGGTGGATTTCCTTGACTAGGTTATAAAGGATGAATGACATATTGGTGAATGTTTATTTGATTGGTCAGTTGACCAGGAATATGTATCCATGCATTAGGACTATACTATCAGTACAATATGCTTTATTATTATTAAAAATTTTTGGCTAGGGTTTGCAACATGGGTTTGATTTATAAATTAAGGTTATGGTAAAGGTATTTGGTTAGGTGGAATGTACTAATATTTATGGGTTTGGGTAGGAATTTATTATCTACTCCTCAAACCCTAATATATAAATCATACCCATTACTAAATAAATCCCAACTATTGAAGATGTTTTAAGTTATATCCCTATTGTATGTGAGGTAATCACTGGGTAAAAGGCAACTATTTCCTAATCAATACCTATTATATAGTGCAACCTTATTATTGGGTAAACAAATATTGTTGACTGGGCACTTTATGGAGCTTAGACATTTGTTGTTGACCAATCAATACTCTTTATTAACCAATAGAAACACATTATTGATTAGGTAATGTTTATGATGTTTGTGGTATATTAACATGTTATTTTATTGGTATAATAATAGTTTCCACTTGTTGAGGTGGAATGTTGGTATATTTTTGGCTTCTTCTCCATTTTTGTATATTTGAATAAGATATTTTTTGAGGAGTGGAAGTTTATTAATATGTTTGGTAAATAATCATAACTATCCCTTATTATTGAAAACCACTGGAGGTATTGGTAAGAGGAACCTAATATATGTTGATATGTAGTACATTAGACCCACTTTGGTTCACATTAGAATGAACTTGTGTGTTACAAACTATGATTTTTATGAGGCCTTATGTAGAGCTAAAATTTCTTCTATCATGATTGGGACATTATACATGTCTCCTACTAGCATGCTTTAGCTAAAGGGATCTATGTTTTGATTTCCATATTATAACAAATCATTTTGTACCACTATTGGGGAGCTAACATTATTAGTTGTGTGTTTGAAATGGCCATGGTGTTAAAGTTTTAAGATAGGTTTGGTACACTTGCACCTATTCTAATTGGTCATCCATTGGAATTTTCCATTTTCTAATCACATTTAAGCCCTATTTAGGAAATGGTACTAAATCTTGATTGTAATTAGTTAAACCATGTTCAAAATATTAGTTATGAGACACATTACTAGGTTTTCTAATTAGAATAGATATAATTTCATGTGGGATGTGTGTTAGAAATTTGGCTCCTACTTTTACCACCCTAATTAGAATTTCATCTTTGTTTTCTAGCAAGTGAAAATAAAAAATTTTGGGCCATTACTTATTGGTGTTGTTATATAGTAGGGTTATTTTTTTTGGCTTTGTTTAATGATAGGTGTCATTTGTGCAAGGTATTATGACAGTTTTTCTTACTCTTTTCCTAGATAAGTAAGTGCATTAACTAGGCATTGTGCTAATGGGTCTTACCCTTTTATGCATATGGAGTATTATAAGAGGGATATGGATCTATCACATATGTTAAATCATCACCATAAGGTTATTTAATAAAGTTCTCACTAGAAAAAATTTATCATAATCTAGATTGTACATGGTCCCACTATGTGTATAGTGAGGAATGTTTAGATTCATGACTACGTTTGTCATAATTAAATGTGCCCAATAAATGAGGTCTAAGGAAAACAACCTTTAGTCCTTTAAAAGTGGTCCAATGGTAAACCATCTATTATAGATCTAAGGTAGAGGTGAAAGAAAAATGTGAAACCAATAAAATTCAAAGGTGCTTAGGGAAAGTAAAATTATCATGATCTAGGTCTAACAAAAAAAAGGAAAGGTGCTATATCTTTGGTGAAACATCATAAAGCTATACTTATAAAATAGGTCTGAAGGGGTGAAAAATAGTGCTAGGTCATTTTGTGACCAAATATGGCACCATAAAGATGGTTTTTTAAGCTTACCCTAAGATTTGGGCAACATGGGATTACCTCTAGTTTTGTGGGTTGCCTATAGTAGAGGTAAACATCTAGGTTTAAGGGCTAGATCCCTAGATATGAATTTACTTTTTATCACCTACACTACTTACTTACTTGGATGAAAAGGGATATAAGGAATATGTAAATAAACTAATATAAGGAGGTGATAAACTATAAATATCTCCACTAAACTACCATATAATTTCACTAAGAAACACGACTCACAACAATAGTCTCTAAATCTTAAATTGCTCTAACATGAGTATTTTAAACATGGAGGTGATATGCACTGAACTACTCAAGGTTAGTGAATTATAGGTTAGATTTCAGACACTAGGGCTACTTATTACACTTAGAGATAGGAAAATTAATTTTAATACACTTCATGTGTCCTTTTAGAGTGGAAATTACTTATATCAAACATGGAAGGGTAAAGAGAAGGTAGGGCTATATACTAATCAATAGACACTTCACTATGCACCATACTTGTATTCTAAAGAACACTTAGGAAAAACACACACACCATAATATAAGCATACCTATCTTAGTATGTACAAGAAATAAAAAAATTAAGGTGAAGAATAATCACCATTAATTCAACCAATCAAAAATGCAACCTCTTACATCATTGCTAATCCATGAAATCAATCCACCATGTAAATCATACTTATCAATAAACACTTGATTGTGTAGATGGTAAAATGGATTACCATATATAGGTATTATTTTGGTCTCAAGTATGTCACTTGGATATTTAAAAGACACTCCTATCTATCCAAGAGACTTGTTTGAATTTATAGTCTATTTGACTCCTGCTATGTCCAATTAGCATTTCTAAAACTGCAACTTAGGAGTCATCAAAGTTGATTTAAATTCATGTTAATATTTATAATAATGTAATTAATTTTTAGAACCATAAATATTATTTTCTTTCTACTCCAACTCATCTAAAAATGATTCAACCTCAGGTTGAGGTTTTCACTACTCTTCAAACATAAACATCTTTGCCTTGGTCTCACTTGACTCCACCATGACTACACCTTATTTGATAGTAGTAAGACATCAATTTTCATAATTAACAAGACACTATCCTTCATGCTTAAGGGATTCATCAACCACCTTATTATCAGATTCATGTTTCTTAGAAAGAGAAGTAGACTTACTCAAATGCTCAAATTCATTAACTATGACATGGAATTATTGTCATAGGTCATTTTCTTCTTCATGGTTATCATATTCATCTACTACTACATCTTGAATAGGAAAAATGGCATTGTTATCTTCATCATCCTAATCTAACTTGATTTGAATAACATCATCATTATGTAAATGAATAAGGTAATTATTGAAAATTTTAACTTTTAGGTCAAATTGGGCTACCCCTAGTAAAAAAAATGGATTTTTAAGTCTATAAGGGGGTATAATATATTTTAATAAGGTGTTTTATAGGGTAATTAATGTTAAATAATGTTATATTAGCTTTGGTTAATTATTTTTTGCCTTTATATCATCTTTAGCTTATTTGAGGGGTCAAAAGGGTGAATTTAATTATTTTTATAGGTTTATTAGGAAATGTAAAAGTGTTAAAACATGATGCCATGCCCCATGTGTCATTATAAGTCTTATATAACTATTTGTAACTTAATTATGGTAGGTTGTTTAGAAGAAAGATAGTTTCCTTGAAAAAGAAAGAGAAAGTGACACTTGTATAGCTTCCTTAGGAAGTGTGACACTTAGAAATGATGTATAAGTGTCTCTTCCAATCCATTTCACTCATATCCATTATTTAATTTATTTATAGGTGATATTTCTTGCTCAAAACTATTTTTCTCTCTTTTCACCTTTTTAGACATGTAGAGGCGACTTAAAAGTTTTTTGCTTGGTATGGGTAGCACAAGGGGTTTCATAAAAAATGTTATTGGGGGTATATTATAACTTATATACCTTAAAATACATATAATAATTTTGATAAATGGTCAACTATGCTACATGAACTATCTATTTGAAGTAGACTGTGCAAATTTGCTTATCATTCTATTCACTCTTCAGGTTTTGCTTTGGTTTAGGGAAGTCCATACAATATATCTATTGATATTTATTTTAGAGGATTTTTACTTCCTTTTATCATTTTAACCATGATTGGTTTCACATTTTAATTTTATGTTATATTCCAAGTAACTCAGTTCGTAGGATGATGTCACCATGTACGATTTCAATCATTTTCACTACTTGCATAAAGTTGCATTATATACAGAGGCTTCATATGAATGGGAAATGGTATATTACATGTTTAAATTCCATAGGGTCATATCCTTATAATTTTTAGTCTCATATTTCCATAGTTTGATCAAACACCCATGTCTTGACCACATTAAACAGTCATAAGATACCTCTATCCACTCTATTCACATGTGCAAGTGGTTTTTCGTGTTGAAGGAGAAGTTTTGAAACTTATTTCAAGTTTTACTTGGTGGAAATAATGTTTTTTGAAATTTTTAATTTGAGTTTTGATTTTTTTGTAATACCTTTCATCCACATTTTGATTCATTTCATACTCACTATCTTGTTTATAGTCCATAACCACCTACAAGTGGTGTTAACAGAGCATAAAGGTGATTTTTGAAGTATTGAATCAAGTTTTAAATCTTTCTTGAGATTATATTAGGCTAAAATAACCATGAAAAACTCATCTAAGGTGTCATTGGGGAAATATAAGGTTTGAAAATCATTTGAGGAGATGAAGACTATGTTTTGGGAAATTATCCCAAAAAATAAGGACATAGAGCTCCAAGAGGTTTTTGTAGACCTATTATAACATCCATATAAGATATTACAAAGAATATAATGAGGTGGATCATGTTTCCTCTAGTGTATGAAATATATGTTCCAAAGATGAGATCAAGAGAGTAAGTGGAAGGAGGTTGTCTAGAGCCTTAAAGTTACCCTAAAATTCATAGAAAACCTATAGTAATATTTGTAGGCTTGAAGATGTAAATGACCTCTTAACATGCTAAGGAGAAACAATACATTTATTTAATCTCAATTGGTTTCATGGGTTTAATGACACATAAATTTATATGATAATCATCAATAAGAGATAAAATGTTATTATTTTTCCCCTTTCAAAACATAGTCCATACACTATAAGAACTGGACACCTACAGTCAAGGCATGGAAGACAATGACCTTATTTTGATGCCTAATTAGTGTTTTAATACTATTATTAAGTGAATACTAGTTAATTTATGTGTCTTATCACCTCAAGTGATTAAAATTAGGTTCATAGAGAGTCTTCAACACTTTTACCAAGGTCTATTTAGGCGATAAACACCTACAACCAGTCCCCAAGATTATACACAGTTTTAAGTACCAAAAGGAAAAGTGGTAGTTTTTAAGACATGTTTGAACATTTTTTGAATAAAAGGCATATAAATAATTAATTAATTCACTGATATGATAGGTTATGCTATGTTTTAGGCTTTATATTCACCTATAGGATCATATTTGACCTACAAATTGACTATGTCTATCTTTAACAAATAGTGAGTTAGTTTAGTAATTTGATGGTGTTTAAGGGAATATAAGGTGAGTGAAAGAACAAAATGGTGTTTAGTTACCTAAGGAGATTAAAAATAGGACCTCATTTATCATTTTGAATTATCAAAGAGATAATACATACACCTACTATTTTACTAATTTTGTGAAACTATAGGGGTTAATTTCCTAAATAGTAAAGGGGTCTAGATTAAGGGGAAAATCAGTAAATAAATGTGCCTTAATTAACCTAATAATTTATTGAGTATGTAAGTGCTTAATTGATTTCTAAAAAAAATATAACAAGGGGATAGAGAGTAAAACTTAGTTGATTTTGGGTTGAGATGGAGGAGATAGAGGCTGTAAATTTTTGATCTGGCTAGGTAGACTATTAGAAACAAGATCCAAAAGTCTATTCTCTATGATATCTAGATGTTATAGTAGCCAAAATAGGTTACATTTATCAACCCATTACTCATGATATCCCTTAATATTATCTTTTTTATAATAACTAAAATGGTTTACATTGAACATCCCCTTACTCATGTTATCCTTACTCCCTATATTGGGAGGGGACATAATTTTCTATCATCAAAAAAACCTTAAATAATATTTTTTTCCTCTTAACAACGTGATTTTGTTACCTATACCAATAAACATGTGCAATCCATCTCATATATTATATATCTAGATAAATCAAAATCCCTATAGTTGGTTCTAGGCCTTTCAGTCGTCGAACAACAGTGGCAAAGATGTGTAGGTGCACTATTACATGGTGAAGATTGTAGTTTTCTATAAATTTCCAATTTTTCATGTAATGATGAGATTTTTCTTATATTTTTTTTAAATATTTATGAATAAGAGTATATTTCCTTTCCAATCTTTGTTTCTTTTTTCTCTTTGAATGAGACTTTTTCTTGCCATAATGATTTAGTCAACTTATATCTAGGAATAAAAAATATAAATCAAATTTGAGATATAGATGTATTAAATGGATTATTCAATCTTATTATGCCTCAAATCCAACTATAAAAGGGGTTAGTGTGTAATATGCACTGAACATGTGATCACACCTCATGTGTGGGCATGCTGCCTACATACCAATACTCTGAAGAGGGATCGAGGTCAATGTAGTTCTCCAATTTGAATGTGTATTATGAAATATTATGTATGAAATGAAAGTAAATGAAAATTTGGGAAATCTTGAGATGATTCATGTTGGTTCAAGAGCTTGGATAGGCTGGAAATAATAGTGGTTGGTTGCATACAAAGAATATGAAGATTTGCTTGAGTGTGCTTTAGTATATTTATATCTTTTGCCTTTTAAATGATTGTCGACCCTTCTAAATTACCTTTGAATTTAATTTCATAGGGAAACTAGTGATCCTAGGTTATATGAACTCATAATAGGTTGACAAAGGAAAAGATAAGGATTCAGGAAAATATGACCATTTGAGGTTATTATGGACTTGGACAACATCACTAGAAAGTGGACACCCTAGGTCCCAACACTATAGTCCAACTTATGTCACTATTGTCTAGGGTAAAATGATCTTGGGGGATAGATATATGCCTAGGAGAGGAGTCTAGGATAGCAGGGGATAAATCTAGAAGGTTTTGGATGACTAGGAAATAGTGAAAACATACCTAAGTAGGCTATGTAAGCGAGTAGGAGAGACCTATGGTTTTGGTATCACAAGTCATGCTCAAGTTATAAAAATTTCATTTTGGTATGACTAAATTTTCCCTCCCTTTATTCTAAGTATGCAACAAATCATAATACTAGGATAGAGAAGAAAAGGAAAAGTATACCTAAACTTACCTATGAGGCTAAACTTAAGAAGTTATGTGATGCTAGGTTATATGTAGTGAGAGCACGTTGTACTATGTAAGTCTACAAAGAGGAAATGAAAGTATATATGTTCTTATTAGATATGATACATCTAAAATGAGAATGTATAAATCTAGGTAAAGAGAGAGGAAGAAAGAGAAAGGAATGAATACACCTCATCAAGTATACAAACCAATACAAAACCTATTATGTTATTGGGTTGTGTTGGGTAATGATGGAAGTATGTTGAACCAAGAGTTATATCAATGAATGAGTTGAGTGCTCAATACCCTAAAAGTTAGATAAATAATGTAAAGGTAGTCCTTTTGTCTCCATCATCTCCAACTATGTGAAGTTAATGAATCATGCATGTGTTAATTGATGTCTAGACCATGTGTCAAATTCCTTTGAATAGGTGGCTCAAGAATAAAAAGGTTATCTATACCTTTGGATTCATCATTCCCTCATGATGTGAAGCTAAATGAAAAAATATCAGTATAGATGAATGTCATATGAGATGGTTCATGGAGCACCTGAATGTGCTATGATCTAACAATGTTGGCATAGATAGTTGAATGTAAACTAGAAACTAGGCCACTATTGACCATTTCAAAAGATGGAAATTGGACTTGTATAACCCCTTCCTAAAACTAGAATCAAGTCTTAGGAAGCAACTCAAGAACTCAGGTACATGGGAAGAGAAATTGTATGAAAGTTTACTTGAATGTGATGCCAACTACTTACAGATGGAGTAAGGCACACAACTATTGGGAATGTGTAAGAAAATGTAATAAACTTACAAATAGAGAAGGCCCATCTGCCATACACATTGCCCCTAGTAAATTGTGTCTAGAAAATAGATTCTAAACTAAAAGTTGTATTAAGTACCATGTCTAAACTAAAAATGGAAACCCTCATGTCACACATGATGCCCCTTGTATCTATATTCTCTGAGTAAAATTTTGCTAAAAACTACTATTTTTGGGACTAAATTGTATGGGAAAATTTGTGACTAACTTACATCTCTACCTGATTCTAGAAAAAATGAATATTATATTATTTGGAAAATAGTGCTAAAAACTAAACACTTTGGGGTCTAACATTGTAATCCCATTTTTGGTGCTATTGTCTAGAACTAAAACTGATGACTAATCTAGATTCTTTGTTATCTACTTGGTCTAGTTTGCCTATGTTGAGTTCTAGATTTTGGAATGTACTATTTTGAAATTAATTTTTTGATCGTTAGGCGCTATGATCTCTATGAAAAAAACCCTATTTATTTCCCCCTCTTCTAAGGGTAGGAATGAAGACCCTATAATGACTGCCCTTAGAAGAAAAAGCCTTGAAAGTGTGTTAAGCTATGAAAACATTTGATATAACATTGATATAGATTATCTCAAGATATATTAAAAATTGTAGAGAGAGATTATTAGATCCATAGTGTTATGCTTAGATAGATATAACAATGTAATAACATGTGCATAAGAGTAAATTGGAATTCAAAATGCTAGTTGTTAGTTGTTAGTGGTATGGAGGGGTGGATTATGATGTCTATCATGGCATATAAGAAGTAAGGTAAATGCATGATTGGAATCATGTAATTACACACAAAGATAAGCAATTAATAAACAAGTGTGCAAAGCAAAAATAAAGAAACATGTGAGGGTGACCAAGGGGCTAATTAAGCACACAAGGGATGTTCAAATTCCATATAACACACAATGATAATAAGAAAATATTATAACAAAGGCCAAAAGCACATGAAAGGCACACATAAAATACATTGGTAGGTGTCTAAAGGGATACACATATAGACATGAACAAAGGCCATTGGCAAATGTCCTAAAATGCAAACAGAATGCAAACAAGAACTATAAAATTTAAACACATCTAGCTAATCAAAGTGAAGAGTGGAAGTATGCAAAGTACTAGAAATATAAACATGCATCTAACTATGGAAGGAAAGAGGTAAGAGTATACAAGATATGTAATACAAGACTAATACATATGATATGAAATACATAAGTGTGATGTATGCTAATGGATGTTGATGTGATATCTATATAAGCAAGTAAGGAATGTACTACAACAAGATGTCTAGAGTGTATAGTGTAAGAATAACATAACCTAGATGGTGTAGTCATGTAGAGTATGCCCCCAATGAAAAGATGTATCAATATATAGATAGAATGTAGAAGTAAGATGCCCCCTTAATGGGTGGAATGAAGGAATGAAGGATCTAGATGCATTGCACACACTCAAAGAATATCAAGTAAAGCCTAGTAATATAGAAAAATTGACAAACAATATCATAGAATAATTTAATGTAAGTCTATCATAATGGTTAGCAATGTAAAACATAGATGATGGATACAATTAACATGTTTTTATATTTTTGAAATATTATATTATTTTTGTATTTTGAAATATTTGAGATATGTATAATCAAGTAGGAGATAATATGTACAATCAATTATGAAAATAAATGATACTAACTGATGAGTCTCAAAGCAGACTCCCTATCATGGTGTCCTACATCGAAGAGTGAAATCATGTATCATCATAAAGCATGATGAAAATTCTAAGATTGTGGCTCTAAAAGATGTATATGTTATAAATGCTCTGAAATATCTAAAGTAAAAAGTAATTATGGGGACCCTCTATAATTTTGAGAAATGGATGTAGCTGTAGGGTTCTTAGGGACCCATCTAAAAGTAAGAAAAAATCATTGAACATGTGCTCTATGTGCAGATGTATGAGATCTCATTGAAACTACTATGTGTGTGAATACTATAGCTAGAAGCTGTCTATAATCCCAAAGCTATGGAGGTGTATGAAACCTTTATACTGGTGATGGATATCATATCTATGTTTGATGCTAAATTAGAGAAAAAATTTGTGGTGGAGATAGAAATGGTAATGGAACTAAAAATGGATCTGAAACTAGAAGTGGCAATTCATATGGAACTCTAGTAACTATGATAACCTGATTAACATAAATTAATTTCATGCATCGATGCACTATAGATGGAAATGCTTAGATTTTTTATATCTAAAGTCTACCAAGTAACATGTCAAAAACTCCCATGCTAGTAACCATAGTAAAAGAGGTGGTCATGTGTGTAGCACCAACTTATAGAGGAATGAAGATCTCAGCCAATGTAGTCTGGCTATGTCCACTAAAACCATTGATAACTATATTTGTTGGAGTAATATCTTGCTTTGTATAACCCAAGAATTGTAGTAGTTTCATAGTACAGATGTTAAAGTTGGATCCATTATCAATTAGAACACTATGAATGGCATGAACATGAATAAAATCTTTAATGAAGAGTGCATGATAATTTTTGTCATCCTCAATAATATCCTACTTAGAAAAATAGATATAAGGCTGAAATAGAATGCTAGAATGAAACTTACCAATCATGTGGCTCAATGGATGTGAATTTATTGTCAGTGCCCTATATGTAACTAGTAGAGGATGTGCATGATATGAACGATGTACACCTAATGTGTCCTATGTATATAACTTAAAATTTTATGAAAATGGATCTAAAAATATTTTGAGTGACTTATCCTATGTTGGTTTGGCTGAAGGATGCTCACTTGAAGTGCCTAGATCAATTTTATTGGCATTAATTAGATCTTATATCTTATGTTTGAGACTAGTGCATCTATTTTTAGTATGGCTTGGTGCCTTGTGATAGTCAAAAATGCATTTTGATAATATCCATATGGAAGAGGCTTTGCTAGATAAATTTATCTGATAGGAAGAAGAGATATGATGTTACATTCTAATAAATATTGTAAAACTCTAGCTAGAAGAACTAGTATATTTTTAAAAGGTCATCGATGAGGTGCTGATAAAGTGACTCTCTATGAGGGATCTAAAGCTAAATTAACTATCTATTGATTTGGTCCTTTACTGTCATTGAATTTGACCTTATATGGGGCTTTGTTGTTACTCTTATTAGTTGTATGTAGTGCACTTGTGTACTTAAGTTTTCTCATTGAAATGAGTTTCATTTCTCTTTTTTTTTTAAGTCTGACATAATTTAGTGAAAAAAGAGAAACATTTGAATATGATTGTCTCATTTAAAACTGATAGAAGACTCTATTTGAAGAGGTTTTGTAACTCCTAATTTTCCATAGGGCTAGTCATCTTAGCCAAGATGATCTTGTATCTGAGCACATACTTGGTGAGAGGCTCATTTGATTTCTATTTTTATTGTATAATTTGGGCATATGAAACCATATCACTGATATTGATATTGAAATGTGCTAGGAACATGTTAGAAAGAGGATTGAATGCATTAATCGACTAATTTGGTAGACTATAAAACCATTATAATGCATAATCCTTGAGGCTCTTTAGAAATAATTTAGTTAATAGCCAATCATTTGGTACATAATCCAAACATGTTACATGAAAGGATCTCAAATGTGTCTCTGGATCACCCTTGCCATCATAAAGAGTGAGCTTAGGTTTTACAAATATAGGTGGCAAGGGTGTAGTAGCTCTATGTCTTGCCAAAGGTATGTGCAATAGAGTGAAGGAGTCTAATGCCTGTGTAGATCTAGTGGTACGTTGCTCAAGATGTTTCACCTTGGATTGAAGAGATCAAATATCTTACACAAGGGCTTTCACATTAGGAGATAAGGATGTACCAACTATAAATGGTGGAAAATAAGAAGGTTGGGCTGCTATAGGGGGTTTTTGTGACATAGTTGCCCTTGTAGTGTCATGTGCAATTGGTGGCTCTGTAGTTTGAGAAGACTCAAATTGTTTGGCCTTCTTTAGTTCCATGATAGATTTCAAGATGTTAGCATGATCATGGGGCTATTCCCTGAGTCTTTCTCTAAAATTTTATGAAATCAAATATTTGTTGAGTACAACTTCATTTTAAATAATGGGTGGAAGTGGATTGGTAGTCTAATGTGATAGAACATGAGTATCAGTATGTGTCTCATCACTATCATTCTCATATTGCTCATTATCAGAATCATGTTCATTAAAATTAGTGTAATCTAGATGTGTAGGATATATAATGACCTAAGTTGATTTCTTATCCATGTTATATGAATGGATATAGGAATTTGGTTAAATTTAGGGGGGCTTCCACTAAGTCTTACACTCCATCTCAAAGGAAGAGATGCAAGAAGTTTAAATGGCATAAGGAAAATAATTTGGAAAATAATAGAGCAGATTACATAAAAATAATCTAAGCAATGAACTAGAATATTCATGAAAAGGATATCAAACTCCAAGTATGTAAGGTGATAGCTCAAGATGCAAAGTAGGGACTAGTATATGCAACTAGGGATTTTTTAGAAATATTATTTGCAAAATACTATGAACTTTTGAATTTGAAATTGATTTTATGAGCTAAGTATGCAAGGTAAAACTCAAAATTATGAGAAATTGCTTGCTTTAATGGGACCTAGTATATTTAACTAGGGTTTTGAGACAACTATTTTTTTTGAAATTACTATGAATTTTTGAAATTTGAAGTTATTTTCTAATTTTAATATTCAATAAATTTTGTAGAAAATAAGTTGAATATTACTTGAAAACTAATAGGATTTTATTGATGCAACTAGGGATTTGAAATTATTTTTTTCAAAATTAATGTAATAATTTGAAAATTTTTCTATAAATTTGTATAATGGACCTTGAAAAATTTAGAAAAAAATTGAAAATATTTTTAAAATTAGAAATATATTTTTCCTAGTGATTTGAAAGTGTTTGTATGTAAATAGGATATAGTATGTGCAAACTAGGGTTTTAGTAAATAATTGAAAATATTTCAATTAATTTTTAGATTTTTTATTTTTAAATTTAGGAAAAATTAGAAAAATATTGAAAAAAATCAGAAATAATTAGCCTTAGGGTTTCTAGGGTTTTTGTAAAAAATTTGAACTCAAGTTCACCAAATGTTTTACTAAATTTGGGAAACTATAGGGATTAATTTCCTAAATAGTAAAAGGGTATGGATTAAAGGGAAAATTAGTAAATAAATGTGCCTTAAATAACCTACTAATTTATTAAATCTAGAAGTGCTTAATTGATTTCTAAAAATAACAAAAAATTGGATAGAGAGTAAAACTTAGCTGATTTTGGGTTGAGATGAAGGAGACAAAGGCTACAAATTATTTATTTGGCTAGGTAAAATATCAAAAATATTATCCATAAGTCTATTCTCTACATGGATAAGAGTGCCAAAAATGGGAAACTTAAAGGTCCAGTGTTTTAGTCTAAGTTTTGGCATTGTAGTCCTTAGTGGCTGAGCTTGCTAAGCTTTATGGGTTCTATTTGTCTGCTCTGAGAGACCCTATGCCTGAAATATCAAGTCCTAGTTATTTGTGAAGCTCTGTGTGAAATTTATTTTTTATTCAAGGTTCCTAGTTACTCTTCATGCTTCATAGGTGATCTTGAATCTTACTAGTAAAAGTGGTTAGTTTGTAATATGCACTGAACGTGCTATCATACCCCATGTGTGGGCACATTACCTATATACCAATACTTTGAAGAGGGATCAAGGATAATGTAGTTATCCCAAATTTAATGTGTATTGTGAAATATTATGTATGCAATAGAAGTGTATGTGAATTTGGGCAAGCTTGAGATAACTCATGATTGGTACGAGAGCTTGGATAGGCTAGAAATAATAGTGGTTAGTTGTATGCAGAGAATAGGAAGATTTGCTTGAGTGCGCTTTAATATATTTATATATTTCACCTTTTTAATGATTTATAACCCTTATAAATGACCTTTGAATAGTATTTTATAGGTAAAATAGTGATCCTAGGTTAGATGAACTCATATTAGGATGACAAGGGAAAAGATAAGGATTCAAGAAAATCTGACCATTTGAGGCTATTATAAACTTGGACAACAACACTAGAAAGTGGAAACCCTGGGTCCAAAAACTATAGTCAAAATTATGGTGATATTTTATAGGGGTAAAAGGACCCTGGGGGATAGATATGTGCCTAGGATAGGAGTTTGGGATAGTAGGGGCTAAATCTAGAAGGCTTTAGATGACTGCGAAATAGTGAAAACATGCCTAAGTGGGCTATGTAAGCAAGTAGAAGAGACCTATGGTCTTGGTGTCACAATTAATGCTCAAGTTATAAAAAATTAATTTTAGTATGAATACACCTATAAGGTTTCATCTTATCCAACAAGTTGACTGTGCCAACTATGAGTAGATAATAGTTGAGGCATAATGGTCATAGATGTTTTAGCCTCTTCATAGTGAACATAAGTATGAGTAAGTTCCAAGTAAGACTAAAAGGGTATTTAATATTCCCAATACACCATAAAAATAAACAATGTTTCATGGAGTAGATGCAACTGATAGGTAGGGGTGTTTTCAGAATGGAAACACAGTCACAATAAAACTCAATTTTGAATGAGTAAAGAGAGTATAAGGAGTATGTAAAAAATTAGGGAGGATGATTTAGGGTTATAACAAATTTTTAATGATAATTATACCCTAATAAGTTGAGATAAAATGAAATAAGAAACCCCAGTCACACAACACATAGTCTTACTTAAAAACTTTACACACAGTCTTTCCTAACAAAGTCTATTTTGGTTCCTTAAGGATTTAGAAGGGTAAATGATGTCACCACAGAGTAAAATTTTGTATATAAAATTTTAAAAATATAGGGAGTCTCATACAATGGATATTTTTTTATATAATAGGGTTCTACCCCTATTGTGTCTCAGATAGGGGGTACTTTCCCTATGCATAAACCTACAATTTTAGAGGAAATGGGTAATAAGATGAATCAAAAAGGTGTAGAGGAAATTTAATATGTTTTTAGAAGCTGAATTAAATCTAAGACAACATAGGAAATGAATCAATGAAGGGTAAATCTTAACACGTTAGCCTAAAATACAAAAGTTGTAGTCATGTATGATAGGCATTTCTATGCCTAAAAGACCAAAGGAATAAGGACAATTATAGCCTAAGGAGTGAGTTAAACATTGTTTTATCATGTGAATAATGTTAATATAGGTATTATAAATCTATTTGAATGTAATAAAACCATGAAAAGTCATTTTGAGTTCTAATGTACTGTCAGGCCTGCTAGATAAGGGAAAAACCTAAGGCCAAATGGTAGGTCAATTTCATTTTTAACACAATACATTCACTCCAAAGGTTTAAAATTTGTTTATTTGATCATTTTAAAGATTAAAAATATTTTATTATGCATAAAAAACATTAGATAATCCAATTTTGAGATCAAAATCACTCACACTTATGCAAAATTAGAAAAGCAAGCTTGATAAGGCAACTTTTGGAGCTCACATATTCTTGGAGGGTTTGCATGGAGGTGAGAAAATATTGGAGAATTTGAATAAGATCATAAAAAAAAAAATTTAATTATTCTGAAACTCCAATGTCAAGATTTTATGAAACAAGATCAAGGGTTAAAACTATCTAAAATCCTTCCAAAACACTTGCAGAGTCTAGTTTGTGAAAATGGAGTTGGAGATACACTTTAGTGGATGATTTTTAATATTATATATATTTTAAATTTTATAGGACTCATTCAACCTAATTAATATGCCTTTGATTTGTATGAACTTGTATAGATGGGGGTAAAAATAAGGATTTTCTAACTATTTTGTGTGTTTTGCACGTTGTAGGAGGTCTCAAGAGATCAAAATCAAATGGATGGAAATATTAAGACTTAATATAACTCCCCATTTAAATATAATTCCTTGAAACAACTTATAAATGTCCAAAATAGGTGATCTAACTCATCTATTCAAAACTGGCCTAACCTAGTGAAGAAGATAAAAAACTTCATGTGGACTCATTTTAAGGTGCCCCTAATGATTTTAAGGACATAGAGGGCCTTTAAAATTTTAATTAACTCCATCACATGTATTTTAATGTAAAACTAAATCCATTTTGATTACCATCTGTGTAGGGTGCATGAAAGGGTAGTTTTCTAGACAACAGATGATGATGGCTCACTTCCAAAGATTTCCAGAGGACCAAGCATGAAAAATATAAATAGAGAGGCATGCCTAATAGTCTACCCTTTCATTTAAATTATTTTTAATGCTCCTAATTATGTATAGGATGTTCAAATAGGCCCAATCATGAAGGTAGTTTTTTTATGTAAAAGGAGGCATTTTGTGCCACTTTGCATAACTTTGATGACTTGAATTGAAAATTTTACTTCATGACCTTGCATGGTTTAACCCATATCTTATTATCATGCAATGATAACTTATTTTATCTTTTTTACAAGTGTCATTGTGACCCTTGGACTTCCCTTCTTTTCTTTCTCTCAAACTCTATAAGAGTTAGCCATTTTGGCATTGTATGGGAGGCTCCACCTAAGTATGGTGAAAACATGCTCATTTATATACCTTTTTATAAATGAAATAACTAAGTTTTATTTTTTATATTTATGTTCATAGTGTGTTTCTTTTCAATTATTAATCTTTCTTAAGTGACACTCTTGTGTCCTTAGAATGTTAGCTCATTCGTGCAACCTATTTGCAGTTAGAAATTTTTTTATTGAAGGGCATGTGAAGTGTTTTGCGATATTTGAAGGAATAAGTGAGTTTTTATCTTCTTCAATGCCATTCAAGGCCTCTTTTTTATTATTCCTATCCTAGATGTTCATCTTGATCTTATAGTGTAACTTTGATTTGAGAAGATGTAGATTCAAAGAGTGTATGTTTGGTTTGTTGCTTTGTCTCAAGTGTAATATGAATATGGTTGGATGTCATCATTAAAATTTTGTGTGTGACCTCCATTATTTTATCTTTGATTTTAGTTTATTTATCCCTTTTCTACCCCCAAATTTATTCTTAATTGCAATCCATAGTGATACATCAAGGGAACTAGCCCTATCTAGAGACTCACCTCATTCCTTAGGCTACCCACAAGCCTAAAGGTGATTCCATTGTGCCACTTGGATGAGGAGAGATTCACATATCCTCAAAGGGTGCATATCCAAGTGACAAAAATAACTACCTTTATCTTCTTATTGAAAAGAACTATGAATGTTTACCTTAGATGGCCTATCACCTTCCTCATGGATGATGTATGTTCCAAGATCAATCTGCTCAAATAAAATGTATGGATCATGTCCATAATTTTTAGTGCCATACTCATATAGGAAAACATCAGATATGCCCTCAAGCTTAGATGATGATCCATCATCCATAATAGACTTTTATTGATCATTTATAACATAATTTTGGTTAGAGCTTGATTCCACATAGGTCTCCATATGAATCTTAACCAATGGTTGAGTTATAATGAATATATTTTCTCCATACCTTAACTTTAAGGTCAAAAATGACAAATTATATTAGAGGTAGCCTCCTATCTTGACTATGATATCCATTTAGATATATATAGAAAAGTGGGTAGGTAAATCAACCACTATTATATCTTAAAGAATTATGAAGGTAGGACAATCATGAAAGAAAAATATCAAACCCTTAACAAGCTTCACTAACTTATTTGGTGTCCCATAAAGTTGTATCTCCCCCTTAATATATGGATCATATTTCAAGCCTAACTTATCTAATTCAATATTAGGAATAACTGAGGTACTTTCCCCACTATCCATGATGTAGTTGTGAATAAACTTATTTCTCACAATGAGAGTTAGGTATAAGGGTGGACAATTTTTATATTTGGAAGAGGGTTAAAAAATGTGTGTGGGAGAATTGGTGAGGGAAAAATTACCATGGCTTGATGGCTAAATATTGAGGTGAATTTGGGACAACTACTCTTAAAGAAGCTCTTTTTAACTAGGAATGTAAAGCTCATCCCAAAGAGAGATACTAGCTTTAACATTATTCAAAGAATAAATGATGTTAAATGAAGGATAATTTACATTTTATTTTGTCCTTGATGGTAAATAAGTTCCTTAAGATTGAGACATTGGATGACTTTGAGTCACCCTTCTAGCATTCTAATTTAAAATAGGTGCAGAAGTTGTAGGGATTGTCACACTTATAGTTACACCTTGTTGCCTTATAGGAGGGTTAGTTAGACTTGTATCAACACCATGGAAATCTCCCAAATCCTTTATTTTTTCTCTTATAGTAGCTATAACTTAAGTATTCTAAATTAGAATATATGTGTCTTCCACTAGAAAGTTTTAAAGGTTCACCTTTTAGGGATGCCATCCTTCATTTATTTATATGTAATTCTCATGTTCTACTAATTACTGAGGAGTGAATCCTCTTTGGGAAACCAAAGCTTGTTCTACACCTTAATTAGCATCCATGAATTTTCCTTGCTGACATTCCTCTCCTTGGACAAGTTACTATGAAATAGAATCATGGATCTTGTGTTAGAATGTGTAAGTTGGGTTATATATATTAAATGGCCTATTGAAATTAGGTTGGCCTTACCCTCTCCCTTGACCATATTTCTGAGATGGTAACTTATTTCCTTGTTGAGGTTAAGGATAGGGGTTTTGGTTAAGTCCATATTATAGATTGAGTTTACTAACTTAAGCCTCTAAGGCCTTAGACCTTGTATCCCAATCAATAGTATCTTGTACCTTCTTAGGTGCATCTATAAATTTGGTATTTGCATTTGGAATTTGAGAAACACTTGGAGTAGAAGCAAACATGTTTGGTAGAAGAGGCATGGAGATTTTTGGAGGTAGTTTTCCAACTTGTATTAGGCCATTCTCAACTCTAATGGATAGGTCATAAGCTTTAGGTAAGTTGTAACCACCTATGAAATGCAACATAATTAATATTTTAGTACCAATATCCCTTAGATATGTAGGAAACACAACACTTATAGGAGGTCTCATGGGAGGAGGTAACCTATTCCATGTTCCTTGTAATATCTCATTAAAGTCATACATAGTCTCCTTATGACCCCTTTAAATTACATTGAGATGATGAATGAGTGATGTGTTATCACTTTTGTCTTCAAAACTTGAAGTCAATAACTCTCCAAAATAATCCCAAGTGGTGATACACCCTCTGGGAGATATCATATACCCATCAAGGGCCTTCCATCTAAGAGACATAGCAAGTAGTCTAATTTCAATATTGACTTTAGTGACATTGTAAAAACTATAGAAGTTAGATATGTCCATAATATGTTTATTAGGGGTGACATGACCTTCACCATTGAAAGTGGGCACACTTATTGTAGCATTAGGGTGTATATCATCATATGCATTGAGGTGTATGGGATTTTTAGTGTTAAAAGTTGGGAAGGCATGCTACCTAGCCATTTGTCCTCAAGTTCCTCTTCATTCTCTTGATCTTATTAGCTTTCAAAGTATTTTTGTTCGTTAAAGGTCAAGATAGGCTGAGGATGTAAAACTTCAAAAGGAAGTACAAGTTAGAGGAGTGGGTTTATGGGATTGAGACCTCTACTATAAGTTGACCTACTAAGAACCATGAAGTATGAACAAAAGTAATTATAAAAATTGGTCTAAAACTAGATATTACCTTGAATGGAGTTACCAAATTCTGAGTAAAACACTATATGTAGCTATGGTGTTGTTAAGACCAATATTAACCTTGATAAGAAGTCTTTGAGATAATTATCCCACCAGGCATGCCAAAACTATTGTCACCAAATATTCCACCCTAGATATGGCTATTCAATACTAATATAATATTTGGACAACATAGGATTAATTTTAGGCCTGTAGGTTTCTTATAGTATAGGTAAACCTCTAGGTTTAAGGGTTAGCTCCCTAGATATGAATTTGCTTGATTATCATGTACACTACTTGCTTTCTTAGATGAAAAGAGATATAAGGAACATAAAAATAAACTACTTAGTGAGGTGATACAATAGAGTGATACCCAATATAATACCATGCAATTGTGCTAAAAAACATGAATCACAACACTAGTCTCTAAATCCTCAATTGCCTTAACATTAGTATTTCAAACATGGAGGCGACATGCATTAAAATACTCAAGGTGAGTGAAATAGAGGTAAAATTGTATAAAATTCACTTAAATATAGATAAATGCACTTGAAAACACTTCATGTGACCTTTTAGAGTGGAAACTACTTGCATAAAACATGGAAGGGTAAAGAGAAGGCAAGGATAGATACTAATCACTAATCACTTCACTATTCACCACTTCACACACTTAAAATAGAAGATTATTTTTGGCAATGCCATTGGTGTCAAAAGGTATATAGTTATCACTATGGATGTCATTGATGTTAAGATAATTAGTCATAGACAAGATTAATGGAGAGAAGAACATTTTTATATATGTACAAGTTGAAATATTGTCATATAAAGTTATCATGCTTTTATGGAAACTATTTATAGATGTTTGTAGAGAAATTTATAGAATATCCATTATGGGTTTTTAAAGTGCATCTCATATATATGTTCCATAGGTTTAGATGCAAATAAATGAGATCATAAATGATTTATCTTTTCTCTAAACCATTACTAGGGTTTATCAGTAAAACCTTATGGTTTTTGGTCATGGAATTCATAGGCACTTATATTTTTATGTTTATTGGATATGGGTAATAACTAGTCACTTAATTCATAACTTAATCCTTCTTCATGATTGCAAAACCTACCCCTTAGACCTAATGATTATTAGTTGGGAATAGTTATAAAAGATTTTAATATTCCTAAGTTCTCAACTTAATATTTTTTTGAGTTTTATCAATAGTGAGAAATTAATCACATGATGAAGATCCAATAATGTGAAATAAAGTTAATAAGTCAAAGAACCTAAGAATGAATGTAGTGATGACATGTGTCATGATCACAGAGATGAAGTAATAGACCTATGATGTGGTTCAATGTCAAATAGTCAATGATCAATGTGAAGGTGTTTAGTATCTCAATAGTAAGAAATAAAAGTAATGTGTAGAAGGAATGCAAGGTTTTCAAGTGTCACAAGCACAGGGATTGAAAATGTGTAAAAGTCATGTGAAGATGACAAGTGTCACAAACATACATACTAATAATATGTAGAAGGCACATGAGAGTGCCAAGTGTCACAATCATGGGGACTAATAGTAAAGGGCTCATAAGGCATGTGGGATTGCTATGTGTCCTAATCATAGGAGACTAAGATAAAGATCAATAATTGTGACTTAAAGTTGAAGCATTAAATTTAAAAATCTTGTAAGGATATAAAAAAAATAATGAGCTTGATCTAATGGTTGCATTTTAAAGTTAAGATAATTAAATGTGGATCATTAGATAATGGTGCAGAACTTACGATAAATGGTTAGTATTTAAATATTTGTTCATATCAATGGTTAAGCAATGGAATACTAAGGTAAGATGTATTTGATGACATAAAGAATGATATAGATTGAATTAATCAATTCAAATTGTGTAAAATGGCATGTGTATTAAAACTAGAGCCTGATTTATGTTAAATATAGTAAAAGATAGATAATGATGGTGGCGGTGTGTGAATTCAAGAAGAAAGAAAGTTTTCATTAAATACATATGGACTAAGTTCCAAAAAAATGAAGCATGATGTGTTAATAACCAAGTGTAAACATAGAGAAGATGTGAAACCTATATCTATTACATATATACACCATCTAGGATATACAGTATGTGAAGAAAAAGAGTTTAATTGAGAGGGATAGAGGTAGAGAGGAAGAGAGAGAAGAAGTGCAGATTATGAGTAGTTATAAAACAAGCCTATAAAATAGATCAAGATTCATTTTTGAATGAATTTTTGTAATCAAGAGTTGTAGCTCCATAATAAATCTGATTGGTAGGTGCCATTAGAAGAGATGAGTTGGTGCTTAGTTAGGGAGTAGGTTCTCTTAAATTAGGGGATTGGTATCTCTTTAGGGTCATTACCCTTAAACATTATAACTAGTGAGGTTTTAATTATGAGGGTAGATTAGAATAGTAGATTTTAGTAGCTATTCTCACCATGTTTTTTTTCCCATACTAGGTTTTCCACATACACTAAGTGTTGTGTATATTTATGTGTGTGTGGTCTCTGCATATAGTTTTTAATTTGCATTAAAATTATTCAAGGACTAATTTTAATCAATTTAATAATTAACCCCACGTATTAATATAAATTTGTGTTACAACACTTGTGAACTCAAAACTAGATTATAAATCTTTTTTTCAATGGAAAAATATAGTATCAAACTAATAAGGCTTCAACATTATAAGTGTGGATGTTCTTATAAAAGGAAAAATTTCTTGCATCTATAGAGCATGTGAGAGGAGAGGAGAGAAGAGAAGAGAAGTTAAAAATTCACAAATACAAGTTTCAACCTATGATAACTAGTTAAAAATATAGGGAACATAGTGTGAAATAGACCATAAAGTTCTTGGATAAGTGTCCATATGAAGCATGAAAAACTCCTAAAAATAACATAGAGACCCTTCAACTACCTTATTGAAAATGTTTTCATGGTGATGCATCTCTTAACCACTTTAAACTAGACTAGCAATACTTTAAACATGTGTAATATCTTAAGGGGGTTTTAAATAATGTGTGACAATCATTAGATGCTCCCCTAACTAAAAATATTCCTCATGACACTTGTATTCACTGTCTACAATCATTCATTGGTCTTCTAGGCCTTATTATTCACATTTATCATCAAGGTGAGCTTTGGTTTCTTAAAAAAATATGTGGAAGAGGTGTTATTAAACCTATTTAAAGTCCCTTTGCCTTCCACTCCATCAGGTAAATGTTAAAAATATCCAAAATTTGGCTTATCATCTTCTCACTTGGTAGTCACTTTTTCTTTTCACTATCTGTCTAAGACTACATGTGATGAACGGTTTATAAAAGAGGTCTCCATTATTATACAAAGTTATAAATGAGTTTATTGAGATATAATAAGTCTCTAATAACCTTCTTCAATGACTCTTACCTACCAATTCCATTGCCCACTTGTAAAGAAATCAAAAACCTATAAAAAAACCTTGAATTTAGCTTTTTTATATAAGTAGGGTATAGACCAATTTGATGTCCAAGAGATTGAGTGAGCTATAGACATGTCCAAGTCACATTCATGGTTAACTAACACCATTTTAGTGTGTATTATTTCTTGTTTTTTCCATCAAGTCAAATTAAGGTTTTAGGAGGGTTTTAGAAGCTTTTGTTTCTTAGGGATGATTCATAAAAAATAGATGTCTAACCCTTGTAATAATTCCATTAATTTGGAGTTTATGACCCCACTAAACTACCCATATCTTCTTGAGACACAATTTAATGTGTTCATATAGGTATATGCTTCTTAAAATGGGTTTTTGCACTTTCTCATGCATTCTAGGTACCCCTATCATGGAATTGGGTCAAGTTGACCACATTGTGTTATTCCTATAAAAATTAATGGCTCTAGTCCATCCTTAACTTCTTATTTAAGGTCATAAAATGGATAATAATGGCCATATAGTCTTAGAAGTGCAGTTACACCCTTGTAGGGCTTAGGTGTAGTTCTAGGCCTAATAAGCCTAACTCTATCTACCTGAGTGTTTGACCATTCTGAGGGTTTCTTATGACTTCAAAGGCATCCAACACTTTTCTTACATTAGAAACAAACCCACCATCCTATTTCAATGCATTATTATCTCTTTAATCCATATTTTAACCTCTAATGTGTTAGGTCTGTAAGTTATGTAGTCTGTGGAGTGCCTAATGTCTATGACAAAATAAAGGGCATCTCCCCTATTATTCATGTTAAGAATAAATCCAATACATGTGGAAGAAAATAAATTCATAAATAATATCTACAAAATAAAAAAACATGAGTAACACATTACACAGAGAGTTTATGTGGAAACCTTACAAGATACAAGGAAACAACATGGGGAAAATGGTAGTTGTATCTTTCTATTAAATTCAAAACTTGAAACAAAAACTTCCTCCTTCAACACTCTCTCTTTCTCCAATGCTATCTTTCAAGAATACAAACTTTACAAAGCTATTTTAAAAACTATAATATAATGACTTATTTTCTCAACTTCCACCACTAATTAAAACCTCTCAAATGTCCTCATTTTATATAAATTACAATGGATGTCTTATGGATGAAAAAAATAAGGAGATGAAATAAAAATATGCCACCTTTAGGTGGAAACACTATTTGGCATATGACATTGCTCATGTGAGGCCAAATCAAATTGGAATTTGATGAGGTCATAATCCAAAAAAATCACTTTGACTTTCACCTCACGAAGAAAAACAAGGTGCCCTAAAGAATTATACCCCACCTTCACATGGGGTCAAGAAATGGCATCAAAATCTCATGATTATCCTCCAACATGAAAATCCACACACATGTGCCAAAGAATTAGAAATTCTTTGCCTTTTCACTTGGTTAACTTGCTTCCCAAGTCAAACACATGTGATATTATAAAATGGAATCCCATTTCCTCTCTCTTCATTTTTCAACAAATCAAGATGCTTTGTGGGTCATGTCATGTCCCACTTGTGCCACCTCATATGTCTTGTCACCTGGGTCCTACCATGGACCCACCATGTGGGCCCAATTTTGGCCCCCACTACCATGTCACCTATGAATAGTGACTTCACATATACTAACATTCTCATAATTGAAGTTAATATACATAATATTTTCCATACTTGTGTATCTTACCATCTAGCTCTCTACCATGCGTGATGCTACCTTCATCACAATTTAAACAAGCATAGAGAAGTTTTTAACCAATCAAACTTCTCTATCCTGAACAACTTTATTAACATGTCTAAATTATTCTATTTAATGTCCATCTTTGATAATAGGATCCTAATATCCTCCACCATGCTCCTGATGAAGTGGTACTTGATGTCAATATACTTTGTGTAATCGTGAAATGCTACATTCTTCACTACATCAATTATACTCTAACTATCCTAATGCAAAGTAATATTTCCTTACATCTCCATGAAGTCACCAAGTAATCACTCTAACCATATTAACTCTTTAAAACCTTTAGTTTTATCCTCATACTCTACTTTAGTGGTTGATAAAGCCACCACTAATTGTAACTTAGAAACCCAACTCACAGCTCCACCAGTAAGAGTTAAAACATATCCTATAGTGGAATTTCATCCATCCCTATCAACACTAAAATCATAATATACAAAACCTCTTATCTATAAATATGATCTTCCATAGAATATTGTATCATCTAAAGTTCCTTTCAAAGATCTTAGTATCCACTTCACTACAAACTATTAATCCTTCCTAGGATTTGCCATGAACCAACTCACAACTCCCACTACTTGGGAAATATCTAGTCTTATGCTCACCATAACATACATGAGGCTCCCTAATACTAATGAATAAGGTACATTAGACATAATTTTCTTTCCTCTTCTGTATTAGCACATTACTCAAAAGACAACTTAAAATGTGTAGGAAGTGGGGTACTAACTAGTTTGGCATTCTGCATATTGAACCATTACAGAACCTTCTCAACCTATGTCTTTTATGATAACCAGATCTTCTTAGCTTTCCTATCCTTGTGTATCTTCATCCCCAAAATTTGGTTTGTTGTTCCTAAATCCTTCATCTCAAATTTCCTAGCCAATTCATCCTTTAAATCATTGATCCTCTTCATGTTGGGTCCTGCAACCAACATGTCATCAACATATGGAAGTAAAATAATAAAGCTCCCATCATTAAATTTTTTATTATATGAAAAATGATCATCTTCACTTCTTCTAAATTCTTGTCTCTTCATGAAGGTGTCAAATCTACTATACCACATTCTTGATGCCTATTTGAAACCATACAAATATTTCTTTAGTCTATAAACCATATGCTCCTTTCCTTTTACCTCATAGCCCTTAGGCTGATCCATATATATCTCTTCCTTTAGATCACCATGTAGGAATTTTGTCTTCACATCAAGTTTATCTATTTCTAAATTATATAAAGCTATAAATTCAAGTAACACTTTTATAGTAGTCATTTTTACAATAAGAGAGAAAATCTCATTGAAATCAACATTTGATTTTTGCATATAACCTTTTACCACCAAATGAGCTTTGTGTTGTTTTGAAAACCCATCATTTTTTTTATTCAACTTGTACACCAACTTGTTACCAACACTCTTTCTTCTAGGTGGAAGATTCATAAGCTCCCACATCTCATTATTATGGAGTGATCTAATTTCATCCTCCATGGATTTCATCCATTTTTTTGCATTCTTAGATTCTCTAGTTTCGTGAAATGAACTAGGCTCACCCATATCAGTAAACAAAGCAAAAGATGACTGAAATGTAGGAGTATTCCTTTTTTGAACCTTATTGGTATGAATATACCTTCTAACTTGTGGTTTTTGTACTTAGTTTTCTACTTTCTCTAAATTATCAACTTGTTCTTTTTCATTTTCTCCTTTACTACTTCAACTCGTACAACTTCAGGTGTCTATTATACCTATTTCCCTTTCATAGATTTTTCATTAAACACAACATCTCAGATAAAAATAATATTTTAGTTATTAGGATCCCATATTATATACCCATTTAAAATATCTACATAGCTAATAAAATTACATTTTATAGATTTCAAATCTAGCTTGGACCTTGTTTCTTTAGGCACATGGGCAAATTCATCACAACTATAAATATGTAAATCTAGATTATCAACTAGCTTACCATGCCAAGTCTCTTCTATAGTCTTTCCTCAAATGTAACTGTAGGAGATCTATTAATGAGATATACAATTGTATTAATAACTTCTACCCAAAATCCATTTTCCAGCTTTGATGCACTCAACATGCTTCTTGCAAATTCTATGATGGTGTGGTTCATCCTCTCAACTACACCATTCTAATGTGGAGTATAAGGGAAAATGCTTTGATGTTTACTTATTTCATATGTAGAAAAATTATAAAACTCCATATAGAAATATTCTCCTCCATTATTTGACCTTAGACATACAATAGATTTGCCCAAACTATTTTCTACCCATGCCTTAAATTCTTTAAATCTTTCCAAATCTTCTAATTTCTTTCTCAAAAAATAAAACAATACTCTTCTAGAATAGTCATCTATAAAGGAAATAAAATAATTTGTACTATTTATATATTGAGTAGGGATAGGATAAATTGGATAAGTTATATAAAATTAGAACTTTTACCTACACTTGTAGTAAATCTTACCCTCTTCTGTTTACCAAAGATGTAGTTTTCACAAAAGCCTAAATCACAAGAATTAATCTCAACTGACATACCTTGGTCATGAAATATATTCAAGCCTTTATCACTCATGTGTCTAAGGCATTGATTTCATAACATCACAACATCCTAAGCATTCTTCACAGTTACTACTACTCTAATACTTGTCACTGAATCTCCACACAAATGATATAAGGAGCCATAAGATTCTCCTTTTTCTACCACCAAATATCCTTTGGTAGTTTTAAATTTACCATTAGAAAAATTATAATAATATCTCATCTCATCCATCAACTTGATGGACATCAAATTCTTTTTTAAATCAAGAATATACCACACATCTTTTAATCTTTTGATTCTACCATCATCTAGCTTGATCCTTACATTTCCTCTTCCAACAACATCTAAAGGGTGATCATCATCCAAGTAAATAGATAATCCATAATAAGGATGGTATCCAATGAACCAATCGCTATGTGGAGACATATGGAATGATGCTCTTGAGTCCAATATCTATGTGTTTGAAAGTGATCTAATGTTACTGAGGTAAAATGCTTCTTGTGTGGTTTCTTCCTCTAAATTTGTAATGCTAGCTTTAGATGAAGGTGGGTTTTATTTTCCATCCTTATTTTACTTATTTAATTGCCAAAAAAAATTTCTGCATGTGTCATGGCTTTTCACAGTGATAGTATTTTCTCTTACATCCTCTAGAATTTAATCTAGAAGGTGATCTTCCATGATTTCTCCTCTCACTAGATCTCCCTCTTATATATAATGGTTCATTACTTGAGGAAACACCAAAATACTTTCCTCTCATCTCCTCTCTAAGAAAAGATGAAAATATCTTCAAAATTAAGAGTGGATTATGATGAATTGTTGATAGTCATCACCACATGATACTAGATTTAGATGCTCAATAATGGATAAATTCTCCTTCATACTCAAACTATAAATTTGTTTCTTTAGGAAAACTTTGTTTGTTTTTGACTTTGTCTGGTATATCTTGTTTAGTTTCTCCCACAAAGCTTTTAAAATATTCTCCTCAACAACATTGAAGAACACGAAATTTGTAAGACACAAACAAATGGTAGAAACAACCTTTCTATTGATCTTGTTCAAGTCTTCATCTATCATATTTCTAGGCTTTCTTACAAATGATATTAAGGAAAGATCTTGGTCATTCTACACCAAGAGATCCTCCACCTTCATCTTCCATAAGGAGAAAGTCTTGCCATCAAACTTCTCAACGTCAAATCTTGTTACTCCACCTATCTTGTTGTAGCTCCTTCTTACACATAACACCCTAACTCAACATAAAACACTCACAAATAAATTTTTCAAAGATCCTATTTCTCATACCAAATGTTAGGAATCAATCCAATACACGTGCAAAAAAAAATGCAGAAATAATTGCTATAGAATCAAAAATAGGAGTAATACATTACACAAAGAGTTTACATGGAAACCTTGCAAGATACAAGGAAAAACCATGGGGTAAATGATAGATGTATCTTTCTATTAAATTTAAAACCTGCAACAAAAACATCCTTCTTCAACACCCTCTCCTTATCCAATGTTATCTTTCAATCATACAAGCTTTACAAAGCTATTTTACAAACTATAAAATAATGACTTATTTTCTCAACTTCCACCACTAACTAAAACCTCTAAATTGTCCTCATTTTATAAAAATTATAGTGGATGACTTATGGATAAAAAAAATAAGGAGATGAAATAAAAATATGCCACCTTTAGGTGGAAACACTATTTGGCATATGACTTTGCTCATGTGAGGTCAAATCAACTTAGAATCTGATGAGGTTGTCCTCCACCAAACTCACTTTGATTTTCACCTCATGAAGAAAAATGTGTCCCAATAATTATGCCCCACCTTCACATGGGGTCAATAAATGGCATCAAAATATCATGATTATCCTCAAACATGAGAATCCACACACATGTGACAAAGATTTTTTTTTTCTTTTTGACTTGGTTAACTTGCTTCCCAACTCAAACACATGTGATATTAAAAATGGAATCACATTTCCTCTCTCCTCATTTTTAAAAAAAATAATATTCTTTGTGGGTCATTCCATGTCCCACTTGTGCCACCTTTTATGTCTAATCACATAGGTCCTGATATGGGCCCACCACCTGGGCCCCACTACCATGTCACTTGTGAACAGTGACTTCCCATATACTAACACTTCAGACTTAAATGAAACTTTAGAGAGATTATTTAAGGCATGATGGTGTTCTTCACAAAAACTCATAGTTATATCATGCTTAAAAATATTTAAAAACATCAAGTTTCACAAAAATAGTTCACTAAGTCTTTTACTTGTGCAGGACTTTGGTTGACTATAGGCTGAGATTGGAAACCTAGTCTTTACTCTATTTCTCCTATCCATGAATTCCACATGGAAGGACATTACAATTTGATGATGTTTTAAACATGATCATTCATTTTTACTATTATATATTAAACCATGCCTTCATACCATTATCTTTCATAGACTAAAGATCACTACAAGTCATAGGTTCATATAGGCTCAAAACACCGTATTTGACTGTCTTAGTTGGAAACTAGATTGTACTTGAAACTCTCTAACCATTAGTTCCTTTAGATAAAAAAAATCCTCTCATGCTAAGGTGATTCCTTTCCATCTATAATATAATAATGACATCATTATACATGTACAAACCACCTAAGCTCCCATTAAATATTATCAATTATATGAGCAAAAAGCCTAATTCAAAAATGTTAAGGTAAGTTTTCTCAAAAGCAACTTTCTTAACCTATGAACATGGTTCTAGGTTTGTATGCATATGACAGTCTCACAATTTTCACGTTGATGTATTCTATGCTCTTAGACCTGAATTAAGTTTTTCAGTGAGTTCAAAACCTATACCACTCAATATTATTTTTTCTCATACGCATTAAACTCAGGATATTATAGACTACCTATAGGTGATGACCAAATATATTACTATATGTGGTGGACTAGTCTCCAATATCTAATCTATTTGAATAGCTCAAAATTTTTGTTTCCACCTTGGGGGACTTTTCATAATGTTAAAACCTTCTTTTTTCATTGATATTACTGGTCAAGACTTCTCTCCTCTTGACTGTAGGTGACAATCATAAATAAAATTAATTGTGTGTGTTTTCTAGATGTGTTCTTATAACCATGACCATTTGAAATTCAAACTTCAAAGGATAGAGTGGTAAACATATAATGGGAGACTTAAGCACAATACATCACCTTTGTTCTGAAGATGAAAATATGAATTAAAGTTTTACCATTATGAAAACAAGGTCTACATACTCTTATGGAGTCCTCTTAGTAAGATGAGAGTGATCCTAAAATATTCTTCACACCAAATGTGAAAACTATACTAATAATCACATGATAAAGGTATGCATGCCTCTCTAAATGTGAAACATTTCACTTGCTCATACCAAACCCAACAAAGAAGATGAATTGAGGCATTGGGGATGTGCAGGTAGATTTGAGAAACTAACCTTCTTAGCAATGATTTATAAAGAATAGTACACCAATAATTTGACTATTTACATTAATTTAAAGTAAACATAGAATACTATCATCCCTCAAAATCATTATCTCTAACTCACCTCTTCCTATCTATATAAAGGGAAATTTGATGGACTTGTTTGACCTTGCAAAGACGAGTGATAGGAAAGATAGAACATTTTTTCCATTTTTTAGTCTATCAAATCTATCCAATAATGGAATTGGACTGTAGGAATCCCAAAAAACACTCTTGAAGTTACCACACATGCCAAATGTTTTGTACATGTGATACAAATGCTTGAAACTACCTAAAACTACCTGATATTATTGCTTACAACATTGTACCTATAGTTGTCAGTCTAAAACTACCATCTTTGACATGAATATGACATATAATAAATTAGATATGCTTGGACACACTTTTAGTCTATGGTAAACCTATACAAGTTCAATAAATGTATCAAAAAGTGACCCCTAGATGACATAACACCAACTATATAGAAGTGACAAGGGTGAAGACATAATAAATGAGTTCATTAAGACCATGAGACTTACACCCTCTTAGACCCCTATAACAAGTTTTAATATATAGGTGGTTTAATTAATTTGACTTATGGTCAAATTAGTCAACATTTTGGTAATTTTCTAGGGGTGGGCAGGTAGATATGCCAAAGACCAGTAGCCTTCTCCTATGCATTGGGTTATGGAGTCACCAATACATTATACTTGACAATGAATATCCTCTAAAAGAAATCCAAAATATACCAAACAATAGGAAACAAACATGAAGTTATATTTGGAAACAAGGTCATTATAAACAAGTACTTGAAAATCAACCTAAATCTAAGGTAATTATCTCATAAAAGATTGGTCTAAATCTAAAGCAAATGGCTTAGAAAAATTGGTAATTGGCTCATAAAATAATATTTGGCAAAGGAAACTAGGACATTTTAGAACTCAACACAAAGAACTCTAAATAAGGTACATGGAAACAAAACACCCCTAAGTCTAGGCAAATGTCTTTAAACTAAATGAGAAATCAACCCAAGTTACACAATTTAAGCAAAAAAGGTAAACCACCTAAGCCTAAATTAGATGAGGCTTTGGCATAAACTTGATTATTTTATGATTTGAACTCTAAAATGTGAATTTCAAATTTGATATAAAAGCTCAAATTTTCTAAAGGTTAAATATGGTAGACTCAAATAAGATGTGTAACCATACATTTTAAAAATAAAGGTATGAATGGTTTTGATATTGGTTTCAAACATAGCAAGTGTTTTGAAATAAAATTGGTAGCATAAAAATGCTCCTTTGTACAAGTGACACAAAAGTGGTTTTGGAAAACCCCAATGTAAATGTTTAAAACAAAATTGGCAACATAAAACCTCTTGGTTCAAAGTGGTGTGTAATATGTGAAGGTTTTGACTAATTTAAACTTTGTTTTAGACTTTGGTACACAAATAATTTTAGACCAACAAACACATGCTAGTACAATAAAATATAAAAAACCACCTTAGTACATGTCTAATCCATAAAACTGACAAGATGTGCATAGCTTCTACCAAATTTTTCACTGATATATCTATTGATATTTTTATGCCAAAAATATCAAAATACCTTATACCTTAAGGGAGACCCAAAAATTTTTGTAGAAAAAGCTTTGAAAATTGCCTAAATACCTTTTCCAAGGCCCAAGCAAAAACTAGAGATTTCTATACATTTTACAACTTTGCAAAGCTATAAAGTGTACCTAAACCTTTGATTTTACACTTTCCTAAGACTTAGTAAGAATCAAAACTCACATTACAAATTACAACTTTGAAAAGTTAAAAATTGTAATCAGGAGTCCACTTACTTCTCTTCATCAATAGTAGTAGGAATCATAACTTGGGTTATAATTTTTAACTTTTCAAAGTTGAAAAGTGCAATACAAACTCTACTTCATGCCTTTCACCATGACCAAACAAGAATCAGAACTCTTGCTACACTTTGAAAATTTGAAAAATTGTAGTGTAATTGGGATCTTACTACCCACCTCTAAAGCATTTCTTGCCTCCATAAACCCCACAAAAAAAAGTGGATAATGGGAAACACATTACAAATTTGCAAGTTGAAAACTTACAAAGTGATTTCGATGACCCACTTTCCCACCATTCATCCACCTACCACCATGTTTAGCATTAATGTCATGATTTAGTATATTATTATATTATTTTACATCATTATCATATTCAAAACCAAATATAGATCTCCATTGTTAAATGAAGCTATGATCCAAACCTCCAAGATGAGCAATGCCATGCCACGAACACCATATATATCCATTGTAAAGACCTAAACATGCATCCATGGTATTATTCTAGGTCACCTACTTTTCTTTCAATTTTTTCCATGTCATTTTCTACTATTATTATTTTCAACAATGTTTATCATTCCCTAAATTAGAGTTTTTTCTCAAACACTTCATTATTTTCTCACTTTTTTCCAATTTTTGTAGTCCTATGTCTAAACCTTGTTGAATATTGGTCTAGGTTTTTGTGTTGTCATTCTAGGGTTTTTGTCAATACTATTAAAAATATGGATTATTCCTAAAATATCTCCTCATAATTATAAGGTAGACATCCCTTCTACTATTTCAAACTCAAACCTTGCAGAGATTAAACCTTGCAAAAACACATAAAAATCTCATTTAAAGTTAGGCAGAGATTCCCTTTACTTTAACACTTAGAATTCCCATTTGAAGTTTGACTTGCCTTTGCAAACCATTTTCTTGTTGGACATTTTTTTAGACTTTACAAGTGACATCACAAGTCAAAATCTCATCAGACCATTTGGTGAAACTTCACCTCTATTGTTTCACATTATATTATTACTAGAATTAAATTTTGCATAAACATAACAGTTCTCTACCCAATTGAAAGAGGAAAAATAACCTATAGTTATAAGTCAAAATATTGACCAACTCTATGGTTGGTTTTGTTTACCCATTTTTCTAGTGCATATGATTGGAAAAGAGATGAATTTCAAGTCAAAGTGACCTAGTATCCCATACAACCTAGAATCAAAATTAAACTAGATAAATGACACAGACCTAGCTCACACAGACCTAGCAGACTTATAGAACAAACTCAATGTAAAATTCAAGAATGCTTGGTTTTAAAGGATCTACGATTGTGTTTTGCCTCAGGCTATAAACTTCCCACTCTTAGTACAAATCCCTGAGCTTGTGCTCATTATGGCTAAACACTATGATACTAAGAATAGGGAAGTTTTGAATGATAAAGGGGAAAAGATTCTGAATCTTGATCCTAAAATTTTAAAGCTACATATACATTACCCTAGATTCCTCCAAAAAGTTCTATTAGGGTAATAAATTAACCTATTTATGGGTTTTAAACAAATAATGGTTAAAAACCCCTAGATCTACATCCACTAGAATTCCTAAGACCCTATATAGGATAGAATTCTAGAATGAAGTAGGAGATATCATTATAATCTTTCAAAGAGTTATTGGAAGCCTAAATGAAAAAATTATCAAGATTGGATGTACCAGTATATTTAGGTAATCCATGAAAATAAACAATACAATCACTAGGCCTTATTGATCAGTGATTCTATTTATAGATAGTTGTTATAGGTTCAAACCATTATTAAATTCTATATGACCTCCTACATGGTCTATGTTTTAACAAGAGGGAGGGCATTCCAAGGATTAAACACAGTGCTTGATAAAATCAAAAAAAAATTTAACTACTACCTTGACCTCACTTTTGAGGGGATAAAATAATATTTCACAAGATTTAATTATGCCTTCATCTACTATATCATAACCATGTCTAAACATAATCTAAGCCTAAAATAATATAAATTATAAAATGGTGGTCATACTTTATTTACTTTAATACATATTCATACATCAAATTTGGTGGTTTCAATGGGTGTTCTTACACCCTTCCTAAATATGTAAGTGACAAATGGGACTTAATGGATCTTATGAGATAAGTAGTGGAAAACCACAAGTTATTATCAAGTAGGTATTAGACATGAATACACTTACGTATCAACATAAGGAGATACACCTACCTTTCTCTATCTAAGGCAAAATGTGTAGACGAAGAGATGACCTAGATGACCTTGAGAGATTTTGATGTTAGACCATTCTATGATGTGATGGGTTATGTTACTATTATAGTGGGTTCCTCATATTATAACATTCCATTTTATGAATATTATTGGGTGGATATGTAAGATGAAAAAAATGTTAGGTTGAGATATTTTCTAGAATGACCCTAGAAAAACGAAGACTTATAATATGACACTAGTTCCAAAAGATTTTAAAGATGAGGAACAACCATTGGATATGGTATGTAATGATAATCAAATCTATCTCCAACTTCTTCCCCTTGTGAGGTTATCTACACATAAATCCTTCTCCTTATTAGACAGGGCCACCCAAGTTATAAACAAAACATTAAACTAGTTAAGGAGTAAGGGGGTTAAAATAACCAAAGAGACTTTGAAAATTATAGACATGTTAAGAGAAGTAAAGGATAAGGGTGTAGTGAAAATTGAAATAGAAGGCTCCAAAGGTAGGAATCAAGTAGAAGGTTCCAACAGTGGAAATCAAGAAGATTAGGCAGTGGGTTAAGTTGCCTTGCACAAGTGGAAGTAAAATTAGAAGGAAAGAAGGGCTTCATCTAGAACATAAGTGTCAGGAACCCTACTAGTGGATCAAACATCACCAATTTCCATAGGGGACATAATATATATAACCCCTCCTCTTATCTCTACTATCTAATAAGTGTAAGTAATTACTTCTCTTATTTCCATGATCCCACCAATCTAAATAATTTCTCTTTCATCTAACTCCCTAGTACAAGTGAGTCCTTTAAAAGCAAACCAATTAACATAGTTGGATATTAAAAATCTACCTTTAAATACCTCTTATGAAATCACTTATACCTCATCTATTATATCCATTATAACACCATTAATCACCAACACCACCTAAAAATACATGGCTATTGACTTAGTCATTATGACTGTAACCCCACTATCTATCATATCCTCTAGGTTGGATATAACCCCATATTAATCTTCTATCCTACTACCCATTTCATCCACTCTAGTTATTCTTACTACATTGATTTATTATTTTACTATTTGGACTCTACCTTTACATAGGTTCCCTTGTTCCAACCTCACATGCATACCTCTCTACTTGTGTCACTTCCAACTTTCACACACATGGTAAAAACATCAACTTTACCCATCTAAGTATCCTTACCTTGTTTTACTCTCACATTAACCCAAGCCCCCACCAAAGAGTTGTAAATATAAATACTCACTAACATAACTATGGATACTCAACTCACCAATAGGAAGAGATATCCAAATCATCAACCAATGACTCAAGTAAAATGTCATTAGTAGATGTGACACTTATCATGGTAACCACACATGTAGTAGCTTTATCTATAGAATCATAGGTAATAGTATCCATTCAAAAAGCATAGGATTCACTAGTGGCTACTCCAAATTGGATCACATAATAATTTTTAAAGAAAAGGAAATAAATTATATCTGCCTATACTCCAAATTTTGGTTTATTGGAAGCATCCAAAAGACTAAAGAAAGGACCCACAAGCATCTCTAAAATATCATATGATAAAATAAGGTAAATATGTGGAGATAATAGTTCCCTCACCTAAAAAACAAAAGGAATATTTAGTGGTAGGGGCTATCATATATCTAAAGTGTATCTGGGTCATCCAACAAGACAAGGACTAAAACATGACGTCTAGACAAGTATAAGCTTTCATTTTGAGAAAATGGATAGTGACAAGGTCACTAAAGATTATTTGAAGAACAAAGTTGAGAATTTGAAAATTTATTTAATAATTTCATAGACCTAAAAAATTGATTTAATTTTCTGACCCAACTTAATATCTCTCTCAGTTCCCTGAAAAAGAAACATTTGAGGCATTGATAGAAATTGGTACTATGGGAAGAGCTAAAAAAATATGGCACAATGAACTAATCACAAAAGGTCACAAAATGATATAACTAGCCATGGAATACTACAATACTTTAAAGGATTATCATTTATCTCTAAAATTAGAGATAAGTAGATATGAAGAAGAGGTTAAAAGGCTGAACCTCTACTTTCCCAAATTATAGGCCATTGACCTGAATGAGAGTGACAACCTCATGTCAAAAAAATTAATAAAAAATCCTTTAGATTATGAGGAGATGGAAATGGTAGCTAAATTTAGAATCAAAATACTTAGTTAAAGTATTGAGAAGGCTAAGAACACATGTGACAAGGCTATAGATACATATATGATATTAAAGATTTACTCTATAAAATTTCATGTGATGTAATGGATCATCAAAATAAACATATTCTTATTCAAGAGCTCTAAGATAAATTCAAAGGGGTAATTAAGAAATAATCAATGCATGATATAAATTTCAACTTGAATTCCATCCATCAATTCATCAACTTTCATAAAACACTTGATCAAATAGGAAAAGATACCAAAGTCTACAAATTTAGTTCTAAATAAATATCCAAGGTAACAATAGAATGTGAAAACATCAATCTTTACACATTTAGTCCTGATGAAGATCACCTTTAGGAGATATTCAACATCTTTGATGCTTACATTGAGAAGATACAAGAAAAAAAGGATAAGGAATCCTCAAAAATCACTTTTTTAGATTGATTATTTGATTATTTGAAACCTACTTTCTATAATTACAATTTTTTTAATATACATGATAAAGTTGCAAGTTTCAAATCAAAACTATCTTTTTGATAGCTCTTAAATTTAATTTGAAAATATCTACTTATAAATTTCAATTATCTTTCTATCAAGCTTTATTTGAAAAAGTGTAACTTGTATTTCACACTTTTTCTTTAGACAATTTGAATGTCTTTAGTTGTAAAAAATCACATTGTAATTTACACTTTCCTTTTTTACAAGTTGAATGACTTAAAAGTTGTAAAATTCTCAACTACAAATTGCAAGTTAGTTTTAAAATATCCAACTATTAAAAAACATTCAATTTTGACAAAATCATGGTTCATTTTGATTTCACATTTCTTGGGAGATATTTCTTCAATAGAACTCAATAAGAAATGGTTTAACTAAAAGACTCCAACAAATTTTTCTCTTATTTCAACACTTGGTAAAGAACCCAGCCATTATAGATTTATTTTCGTCCTTATACCTAACTAAAGATGCCATTTCAAACTAGGAAGGATGACATTTGCATGTAGATTCCTTGATTTCTAGCTCTAGAACTGAGCAAAAGAGTTTTTGATTTCCTCTCTCTCAAGGGAGTGATTTTTTTTATAAATATGGGTTTCCTACATAGCCCATTTATCTTTTTGATATTATATAAAATTTTATGCCTTTGAGGAATTTATATACATGTTTTAATCTAGAAAATACTAATAGATTGAAGTTTTGTCTTTTTTATCTTGTGTTATCTTTGTGTATGTATGGATCCTTATTACATTTGTGAATTCTCTAAGTCTTGTTTTAGTCATATAGATTCATTTGTGGTATTTATCTTAATATTTTGAAAAATTATTGATGAAAAATAAAGAACTTTGTTTCTTTTCTAATAAATGCCCAATATTACCTTTGGTTTCATATTCATGTAAGGTTGTGCTTAAATAATTTTCAGCATATTAATTATTCAACTATGTTCAATCAAAGAAAGAATGAATTTACACTATAATCCTTTAGTGCATCACCATTTTACAAATTTTTAAAATTCTTTATGAAACTCTTTTCCTCACAAGTTGAAACTATACTTAGGATAAAGTTCACTAAGAAACTATAGTTTAAAGTAAACTAGTCATATATCAATTTTACTAAGCTTAGTGAAAGGAATCCAAATTTCTTCTAAGGTTCATATAAATTTTCTAAGGCCCCATAGCTTGGAGGTGATCCCATTGTGTCATTATATTTACCACATACCGCAACTCATACTATATTATATTATAAACAACAAACAGGTGCAAAATCTAATTCATAATAGTTTTTAGCATACCTAGTGGGACCCAAAGATCATAACTAATAAGTTGGTTCTATTCTCAGTAAGCATTATACAATATTTGTACACATTTAAAAAACACTTGGTGACTTCATTGGCTTAAAAATTTAGTAAATCCAAGTTTATGTATGCCAAAGATACAAATAATGTCATCTACTAAAAGTAAGAGGACTGACTTGCTAGAATTATCTTTAACATATAAAAATAAATCACGATGAGTTTCACTTAAACATAGAATAAATCCTAAAAATCTATCTACATCTTCCACAATTACCCATAATTATTTCTTACCTCAAAATATATCCCTAAGAAATCAAAATTTCATATCATTCAATGGAGGCATCCCACTCATATTGGCCCAATATGATGTACATAATTAGAAGATAAGAGTGACCGCCCCTCACTATTTAAACAACTAACCACTATTAAATGGGATTGTCATGAGTTCATAAGTGATTTTAATTTATAATTTCAAAATACGTGTAATAGAATCCCAATGTTGGTCAATCCAACCTTGAATAATGTTGTCTTGTATTATTTGAGATATTTAAATAGTGATATAACTATCATGATTCAGTTAATAAGTGGCACCACACTCCCAAATGCTTATGACATAGAAATAAGAGCTAGAATTTGTCTCATTTAAGATGAAAACATTGTTCCTTAGCCTCTAATGCTATTATTCCTAGAGTTGCCTCCCATGCAACCCACTGTATCCCTAATTTCCATAACAATCAATGAAATAGCTTTGTATCTTATCCCTTTTTATGATTTATATAAGGTTATTTAATTTATTAAAATATTTTACTATGAGATAGTAGATATGAAAAGGCAACAATCCCAAAATTATATGCTTTATCAACTAGCTAACCAGACATATCATCCCAATAGGCATGCATACCAGAGAAAATCACAACCCCAAAGCCAAACCATGTAATTAAATCCCTCAAATACCCTTTCTCTACCTACCCTGAGTAATTCTAAGGCCATTTTTCCTATTCATAATAGTCTAGCCTAGGAATATGAGTGGTTATATCCTTACTCTCAACTATATAATCAAAATGCTTACCCTCATAGTATCATCATCCAAGCCTTGATAGTATAAATAATATCAAACCCCCAAGGGTATAAAGAGGAAGGTAGTTATTAATATGGAGATATACAAGTGCCTGTTCAAAATGAGACTACTCTTATAAACTAGAAAAAGAAGGATTTTTATGGCATAAATTAGGAGGAAATACTAACCAATGGCAGTAATTCAGTGGAATAAAATACATGCTCTAAGAGAAGGAAAATAAAAGGTGATTAACACCTAAAGGTTAACCAAGATACAAAGTCTAAAGTTGTATAAGAGGTTGAAAAAAGTAACATAGTTCAAAAACTACCCAATGTGTCGATTGGTTAGTTAAAGTCAAAATTACTGACACTAAATCTCATGAAATAAGACATAACTCCCACAAAGGCACTAGTAAAGGTTGGTATCATTCCTTTCAATATTTTAGAGTAAATAAAAAATACTAACTTCAATGTTATCATGTGGGAAGCACTATCAATCCTAGGATAGAGGGACTTGTTTTAGGAAGCTCTAAAAAAATTCTAACAAATAGAGAAGGTCTAAGTTAAGGGACCTACTACTATGGTTAACTTGTGTCAACCTCAAATGGACACAAAAGCAAGTAAAAATGGAAAGACTCCACATTTTTACATTTCACTCATAGTTGGGAAAAATATTATCCATAATTTTATGATTGATTTTGGATCTAGCATCTCTATTATGCCTAAGAGAATAGTGGTTGTGCTAGGTATTAAATACACACCTATCACAAAAGGTGTGGTTTAATTATATGGAACTATTGTCCACATAATTGGGACTATAAAATTTCTAAACCTTATCATCCATGAATTTCCAAGATTATCCATATCCAAAAATATCTTAGTTTTTGACTTGCTACCCTATTTTTTTGTCTGTCTTTCCTTAGAATTCACTACAAAAATGGGAGTTTACCTATCTACTGATTGGTTACATATGTTGTTAAAGAAAAGATATGCAACTAGAGTGACCATATGGGTTAATCCAAGTTATAAATACCATATTTAACCATACACTCCTATCCCTATGGATTTGAATTATACATTACAAGACCAAGAAGAGGAGGTTGACCATGAAGTTGAAACACCCATAGAAGAAATCCTAGACACTCACTCAGATGAATGGGGATCAACACTCTAGTTTGACCCTTATTATTATGTAAATGAAATAGGATTAGGTACATATTACATCAAATAAGATGATGAAATCATCCAAAATATTGTGAAATAAGCTAACGATTAAAAAGAAATGTGTCAACTATACTTTGATGGTTCAAGGAGGAATGGTGTAGGTACAAGTATTATTTTGGTCTCTCCCTAAAAGGAGAGTTATTTCTATTATTTCATACTTTAGTTCAATTGTACTACCAATGTGGCTAACTATGAAACTTTGATTTGAGGTCTTTAATTGGATTAAAAAAAGGGAATATAGTCACTACAAGTGTTCAATGATAGTAAACTAATCATTCATAAAGTGATATCAACAAACACAACCAAGAATAACTTGTTGAGATCCTACAAACACAATATTTAGGACCTATTAGAAAATTTAATCACTTTAAACATTCAAGTAATATTAAGAGCATAAAAAATGATGTTGATCACATGGATTTAGTGGTTTATCAATATAATATACTTAAAAAGGTTAAGGATAAAAACCAACATGTAAAAATAATAGTGAGACCATCTATCCTTGATATTGAAACCAATTGGAATTTTTTTGACAACGATCATCAAATTGTTCATTTTATATGAGACGAGGTTGAATTATCAAAAAAAAATTAGTCAAGGCTCCAAGAACAATATGGGTAAAAACTAATTTAGCTGAAGATAAACAAGTTGCCTATGGGTCTTGTTACTTTAAAAAGTATCTTCAACTCTAATGACTAGCTAAAGGGTGAGAATAAAAATCTCACGTTCAAGGAAGAAGACTACAAGACAATAGTCATATAAAAGGCAAAGATTTGAAGATCAAAAAGGTATGTAACACTTCCTAAAAATAAGATTTTATTGGATTGTGTCATGAATTTGATGATAATTTTACTTGTAATTATAAATATCTAAGGGGTTTGACCTTGGCTTATCCCAACACACAATAGAGATTGACCCAAATACTAAGCCTATTAGACAAAAAAAGTGACAAATAAAACCAAAACTAGATCCCTTGATGAAGAGTGAGTTTTCCAAGTTGATAGAAGCCAACATCATTTTCCCTATCAAACACTCGTCTTGGGTTATTCACTTGGTCCCTATTATGAAAAAATGATAAAATCAAGATTTTTTATATTTTTGGGACCTAAACAAAGCATCTTTAAAGGATCATTATACCCTTTCACCCATGGATAAAATCCTTCAAATATTAGCTAGATCTAAGAGGGTTTCCATTCTAGATGGTTATTCTAGATATATCAAAATTTTAGTTGAGGAATTAGACTAGTTTAAGACTATTTTCACTACCAAAGTGAGCACATATGCCTATAAAAAGATGCCTTTTTGTCTAACCAACATTTTTTTTACCTTATAAAGGGACATGGATATGGATTTCAAGGGTTTGATCAATGAGATGATTCTGGTGTATCTAGATGACATCAGTATTTATTAGAAATAGGTGGGTGATCACCTAGATCACCTCAAAAACATTTTTGAAAGGTGCAGAGAGTTTAGAGTTTCCCTTAATCCAAAGAAGTGCATTTTTGTTATATATGAAGGAAAATTTATAATAAGGTCTTGCAATAGACCTAGAGAGAGTAAATACTATATCTCTACTAGCACTTCCAAGCCATAAGAAGGGTAATAAATTTTCTTAGGGAAGATCAACTTCATAAGGAGGTTTGTTCTAATTTTTTTCTCCATGTCTAAACCCCTTATTACTATGCTAAAAAATGGGGTTATTTTTAGCTGAACAAGGAAATGAAAGGATAGTTACGAAGCCATCAAGCAGGCTATTTCTCAAGTTCCTACCCTTGTGAATCCCAATAATGAGAATGATTTCAATATCTATGTTTTTGGAAGGGGAGGTAGTATATCATCTATTATTACCCAATAAAAAAAGATTAGTTAGAGAATCATATAGCCTTTTTTAATCAATCCTTACAAGATTATGAGAAAAGGTCTAAGTTTCTTAAGAAATAAGTATATGCAATGATAAAATCTCTCAAAAATTTTAGGCACATACTCTCAAATAACAAGATTCATCTGATGGTTAGTCACTAGAGCATAAAGGCGTTCCTTTTGAGCTAAGAGATAAATGAAAAGAGAGTGGGTTGGATCACAAAATTCATGAAATATGATGTGAACATTAAAATAATGAAGATTTTAAGAGGAAAAGTCTTATGTGAGAATTTTACTTCTGACATTAAGGATACTAATGTAATATATATTGAGTAAGCATTTCAACCAATGACTCTACATCTACACAACAACTAGATCAATGACATGACTACCTTCCTATAAACTGGTGAATACCTATCTAAGTTGCAATGGTCTAAAAAATGTATATTAGGATTAAATCTATTCCTTATACTCTTGTTAAAGGGATATTATTTAGGAAAGATATTAATGTAGTTATGATGGGATGCATAGAGATTGGTCCAATCCCATAGGTACTTGAGTGGCCATTTCTTTACAAGGACCATTACCATCAAAATTTTGAGGGTAGGATATTATTGCCCTGACCTATTTAAATATGTGCATAAATGGGTACATAATTGTGAGAAATTTTCCTAATTTTTATGCAAGAAAATATTAGTATATTTCCCTGTCCAACCAATCCAAGTTGACCAACCATTTGCTTAGTGGGGAGTGGATTTCATTGGCACGATCAATCTATCATTAAGTGCCAACCATAAATGGTTCCTTACAATAATTGATTATTTAATTAGATGGAACGAAGCAGTTACATTGAAAGATTCCATGGAAGCATCTATCGGAATTCATGGTGAATAATTTCACTATATTTGGTGTCCCCTAGACCATTATCTTAGATAATTCCAAAGCTTTTATGGGTACTTAGGTTAGTGAATGGGTAGTGAAACATAATATCTACCTAAAGAATTCATCCAATTATTACTCATAAGGTATTGGATTGGCTTAATCAACCAACAAAAATCTCATAAGGATTATTAAAAGGATAATGGAGGATAACCAAAGGACATGGCACACTAAGTTGAAATTAACACTTTGGCTTAATAGGATAACTCCCAAAAAAGCCATTGAAAATTCTCCATTCATGTTGGTCTATAGAAGGGAAGATACACCCCCATGGTCAATAGAGTTTTCATCTATAGAACTCAATAATTGGTTGGAATTAAGTTAAAATGATGTAATGACTATGCAGTCAGTAGAAATTTTAGAGGTAAAAGAAGTCAAAACCAATCAATGCAAGTTTTAGAAGCAAATAAGGCTCAAATAAAGAGAAAATTTGAAAAAAATCATCTAATAGGATATTTAATAAAGGAGACATGGTTCTCAAATGGAATGCTAAAAGGGCCAAGCTAGGAAAACTTACAACGTTTGATACAATATGGAGTGGTCCATACATCATAACACAATGCAAAGGAGCCAATGCATTCTAGTTGTCTAGGCTTGATGGATCAAAGCTACCTATCCTAGTCAATGTGACATACCTCAAATATCTATTCTAAGGTTAGAATTATTTATAATAATTTACATATATATATATATATATATATATATATGTTTATATTAGGTTTAGTTTGTTTCCCCAAATAAATATATTAGGTCTAGTTTGTTTCCCCAAATAAGTGATTTCACATAATCTGAAACTCATTAGGAGTCTTGTTTCCTTAGTTTGTTTCTACTTTATTTTCCCTATTTTTTTATTATTTAAGCAATCCATAGTTCTATTTATTCTTCAATTAGAATGTGTTAAATTTCAAATGACTCCATACCCAATGAACTATAAATCTGCTAGAAAATAATTGATTAGTAGGTAAACATCCCATAGAGGTTGCCAAAATTGTTGATATTTTTTTTGCCAAAAATATTAAAACACCTTGTGCCTTAAAGGAGACCCATAAATATTTTGATAAAAAGCTTAAAAAATGGACTAAATACATTTTCCAAGACCCAAGTGGAAATGGGATATTTCTATGCATTTTTCAAAATTTCAAAATGCATACAAATCTCCACTTTCCCATTTACCCAAGACCTAGTGAGAATTAGAACTCACATTACAAATTGTAACTTTGTAAAGATACAAAATATAATTGGGACTCTAATTTTTTATATTTATCAATACCAATGGGAATTAACACTAATGTTATAATTTGAAACTTTTCAAAGTTTCAAAGTGAAATGCAGACTCCCCTTACCATCTTTCACCATGACCCAATATGAATAAGAACTCTCACTACACTTTGCAACTTTATAAAATTGCAAAGTGGAATTTAGATCTTGATACCTACCTCCAAAGCATTTTTTTTCTCCATAAACACCTCAATAGAAAGTGGATAATGGGAAACACATTATATATTTTTAAGTTACAAACTTCAAAGTGATTTTGATGACCCGCTCTCCCACAATTTATCCATATACTATCAAGCTTAACATTAATTATATGATTTAGTATATAATTAGGTTGCTTGCATCATTATCATGTTGAAAGTTAAATCTAGATATCTATTTCAAAGTAATAATACAATCCAGACCTTGAAAATGAATAATGCCACACCATGAACACTAGAGATATCCATTATAAAGTCCTACACATGCATCCATAGTATTCCTCTAGGTCACCTACTTTTATTTTAGTCTTTTCCATGTAATTTGTTACCATTGTTATTTTCAACATGGTTTATCATTTCCCAATTCATGTTTAGATTTTTTATAAAAAAATTGTCTAAAACTTCATTATTTTCTTAAATTTTTCCAATTTTTATAGTCATATGTCTTAATCTTTCTGAAAATTGGTTTAGGTTTTTATGTTATTATAGGGTTTTCATCAATACTATTAAAAATCTAGAATATTCTCAAAATATCCATTTCACAATTACAAGGTGGAAATACATCTTACTATTGAAAACTAAAACACCATGAGATTAAACCTTGAAAAACACATAAAAACCTTGTTTAAAGTTAGGCAAAGATTCCCTTTCTTTTAACACTCTGAATTCCAATTAGAAGTCTAACTTACCTTTAAGACTTGAAATTGCAAGTTAAAACTACACCAGATCATTTTTTTGGAATTTACAAATATTGTTGCACATTATATTATTTCCATAAATAAATCCTTGAAGAAACATAATAGTTCTCCATCCAATTGAAAGAGGAAAAATAACTTGTAATTACAATTCTAAATCATGACCTACTTTGTAGTTGGATTTCCTTACCCATTTTTCAAGTGCATATGTTTGGAAAAGAGATTAATTTTGTGTCAAAGGGACCTAATGTCCCATCCATCTTAGATTCAAACACTAACAACATAAATGACATAGACTTAGGTCACATAGGCCTCACAGATGTTTAAAATAGATTCAATGTATAATTCAAGAATGATTGGATTCAAAGCATCTATGATAGTGGTTTGCCTTAGGCTAAAACATTCCCAATCTTAGTACAAATCCTTTAGATTGTGCTTACCATTGATAAACACTATGATTCTAAGAAGAGGGAAGCAGTGAATGATAAATGGGAGAATATTTTGAATCTTTATCTAGATTTCATTGATATTATATTCTTGATCCCAAAATATGAAAGCAATAGAGGCATTACCCATAATTCCTCCAAAAAGTTTTATTAGGATAATAACTCAAACTATTTATAGGATTTAAATAAATAATGGTTAAAAACCCCTAGATTTATGACCACAATAATGCCTAAGAACCTAGCTAAGATAGACTTCAAGGATGGAGTAGCAGATATCATTATACTCTTACATAGAGT